>OX155962.1:2740808-3018308 GCA_944548615.1 Micropterix aruncella
GGTTATTTTCATTAATCATACTTTAGTATAAAGGCTCATTGTTGAAAATGCATGCTTTTTAAAAATATTTCGGCCCAAATACATATTTGTGCTAAAAACATTAAAATATGTAGTATGCTAGACCAAAATCTATATATTAATTTGAAACGTGTTTTTCCTGTAACCGCCATCGAGGTGTTTAAAAAAAGCTCTCGGTCTGTAGATGTGTAATCAAAAGAGAAAAACATAAAAAGTCATTAAAAGAGAAAAATAAAAACACTTCAACATTTTTTGCCCGTAATCGTCAAATTGAGAGAACGGCTAGGATTGCTCCGTGCGGCGGTGGGGGAAATGGTGGGAGGAAGGGAGTGAAGAATAGGCGGGAGGAGGAGGTATTTGTGGAGGGGTGGGGGCGTGAGAGGGGTGAGTTGGGGAGTTAGGGAGAGGGGGTTGGGGGAGAAGGGGAAGAGGGTGAGAGAGAGGGAAAGTTGGAGGGGGGGTCGGAGGGAAAGGGCGGAAGGGGTCGGAGGGAGGGGGTGTTTGGGGTTTGATGGGGTAAGGGGTTATGGGGGTTTGGCGCGCGAGGGTGATTGTCTGCATGCCGGGAAAGTCTAGGAGTGACACAACCGATTTTTTAAAACTCAATATAGTTTAAAATAAATTTTAAAGATTTCAATAATTTCACCCGATCTAGGGAATGTAATCTGTATTGGCACGAAACTTTTTGTTTACTTTCTGTCACACGTCATAACACGTACGCGTCGCTCTTCGATTGTTCCTGACCGTTTTCTCCAAGACCTATGTGACATTCCTGGTCGTAGATCAGGTACGCAAGGCACCACAACGCAATTAAATTATTCCAAAGAAATATTATTTTGTACATAAATAAGAATTATGTTTTCGTTTATTTTTGAAACATTACTATCAATATAGTGACCGATGTTTTTTATTCTTTTTTTGTTTTCTTTGTTTTTTAGATAAAATTCTTTTACTTTATTTTCTTTTAATTTAAGCAATATAATAAGATTTAACATTTAATAAAAAAATGTTTATGTTTAGGAATTTAATATTTGAATTATAAATACTGTGATTTCTACAGTTTTTTGTATTTTCTACGCCTAGATGGGCAAAAGATAAAATAAATAGATTTGATTTGGCATGTAATTTACGTATTTTACGTGGCGATGTTTATGAAGCGGAACGGAATAAAAAATATCGTATACCAAACGGAACGCTATCGAAATCATGTTACATGTTACATGAAATAAAACGGCAGGTTTCGGACTAAATACGCCCTGTAATGTTAAATTATCGAAAAACTGTCATGTAGGTGGAGGGCATAAAATTAAAATATCGATACATTTAATTTAATCGTCACTATTCCGCGCGTAAGCTGTCATCTCTATACGGCGGGAAATTACAAACGTTGTATTAGGTACCCAGATCCATTACCACTTTCCCAATTTTTGGGGACCATCATTACGGTCGGATGTGTTTTCCATGTCTTATTGAAGCGTCGCTCGAAGTCATTCCATCCTCGATCAAGCAACATTACAGACATAGCTGGCAATAGATTTAGGTGTGACTTTTGATTCTAAGCTGCTTTTTAATGAACATATTGACAACATTGTCAAGAGAGCGTCCAAAGCACTAGGTTTTGTAATTAGAATGTCAGCTGAATTTGAAAAAGTTAAAACCTTCAAAATACTATACTGTGCATTTGTTCGAAGTCATCTCGAATATGCGTCTCAGGTTTGGAACCCATCTTACGATACCTATATAACTCGCATAGAGGGCATTCAAAAACGGTTCCTCAGGTACTTGCAATTCAGAATTAAATCATACATTCCTAGCTATTCAACGCGTTGTAAGAAATTCCATATTCTCCCACTATCCAAAAGAAGGAGCATAGCGGACCTGTCTTATCTTCTAAACATTGCAAATGGAAAGGTTGACTGTCCCGAGTTGCTTGGACGTTTGGGCTTGCGTACCCCTGGTGCGCGTCTCAGGCATCCCAACCTGCTTTACGTGCCCACTGCAAAAACGAATTATAAGAATAATTCTTATGTCATACGAGCGAGTAGATGTTTTAATGTATTGGCACGAGAAGTTGATATTGACCTATTCAACACCTCTTCTCGAAATTTGAAACTTATACTTAACAATATGTTCTTTTCTTCTTAGAAATATTAGCGTCTATCTAGTTATAGTTGTTTCTTTATTCACTTGTATCTTTTTATTATGTGTGAAAACTTTTAATTGGCCTTCAGCACATATCTCTCAATGTGTACCTATATATGTTTAACTAGCTGTAAGTTTTTCCTAAGAAATGAAAAAAAAAAAAATTAAATAAAATAAAATATTTTTATTTATTTACACTACAAAGTCAACTAAGAGGTGGGTATTAGTGTTTTAAAACTACAAGTGTAAGTAATTGTCTGTTTTACTTTATTTAGGTTCATCATCATTAGGACAGTACATCATCATTGATATCATAGACAAATAATAATTATTAAACTGTACTCTAGCGATCACCTTATAAGAGGACAGCAATATACCTAGGATATCAATATACCGAGGAGGACAATATACGGTCATTTGATATCACGAGAAGAAGTTACCACATTAATTACATCTGAGCCACAAATGCCTCCAGAGAAAAGAAAAGGCTTGCATCTCAGTGCTGACCGACAGTTTCACTGTTCTTCTCAAAGTATTTTTTTTTAATTTATGCTATTCTAATAATTTTTTGTTTATAAATTTCCTAATGCTGGTAATCAATTTCTTGGAGGAAACAAAGCTGAAGAAACGATTCTCTGGGCGACGGCTTTTCCTGGACCAATTTAGATATGCTCACTCAAAAATCTGTCTGTCGGTAATAAATATAATTTTGTTTCATTTTGAATTGGTACTTAAACGTCTCCTGGATTGGTAAGACGTCTCCTGGAGTAAACTTTCGATGATAGTTTGGCGGGGGAGAAAATTGCTGCGTGGTGTTTTTAAGTAGCTTCCTATTTAGTGATCCACCGGATGCCGATAGGTTAATTAGCTTATTAGTAAACTTGATAGATTCCATAAAACATTAAGATGAATATGGGACTTCCCTTAAAATGGTTGGGGTTTCTTCTTCCGCCGCAGCGAATATAAGAAGCAGTAGAAAATAGTCATATTCCCGAGATAACCTCAAAATTGATCTAGGAGAAAGCTAACTTGGCACATTGGGCCTGATAAAAAAAAGCCTAGCCGTTCTGTTTTATTTATGCGACTAATCCTTACATTTTACATCCCTTCATGACAATTATAGCAATTTGCAAGCAAGGAACATAGTACCTACCTATTTTGTACAACAACCAACATTGTGTTTAAGAAGGGGCTGAAAATTTAATGACGATCGGTAAGCTATCATTGATCGTTGTCCATGTTCTTTTATTTTATTCAAAACTATTTGTAGTAAGACGTCTTTTTGTTTCAATAAACAATATTTTTATCGTTGTTATTATTAATGTATATTAATCTTATCAACCACATTCTTGAATTCGATACGAAATCTGAAACCAGTAAGATGTTGTGTTTCTTAAAAATCGTTTTTATATGATCCATTGTACCTACACAAAAATAAATAAACTCCTTCACGTGAGTTCTGCTCGAACATATGGTTGACTGATATTATGTCCTTTGTATATATGTATTTATGAACGGAAGCCCGATCACAATGGAACTTTTTTATCCTATAACATTATCGCTGATTGTTATTATAACCTCAAATCGGTGAAATAATTTTGACAGTTGACATTTATAAAATTGACGGAATTGCCATAATTCCAATCGTTCTGACAAAGCGTTGCAACAAAATCTGCATTGTGAAAACATCGCTTTATCAACAATAGCATGGTGGCAACACCAAATCGACGTTTGACAGTTTTATGTTGCGGCAAATCTGGATGCGGCTGTTTGGGATTGTAAACTGCGGCAAATCTGGAGCGGCGTAGTGGGAAGCGGCAAATTGGGATGCGGCAAAACTGGAAGGTTCATTTTGCGGCGAATCTGGATGCGGCGAAACTGGAAGCGGCAAAATGGGATGCGGCAAATCTGTAGGGACCCGCCAAAATAACTGCCATCTCGTGTTTTTATTAAAACGCTATCTGTTGGTTTAATCACGAACCACGCGCAACCCGTGTATCGGTCGGTAAAGCAAAGAACTATTTCATATTTTCAACATAGCCTAAATGAGAATTGAGGTAGAGACAGACTGAGCCCATATAAGCAATGTATAGAACGCATAATGACATCTCAACCCTTGAATTTGTATGAAAACAGATAACTTAGAAATAGTGGCGCAACTGCGCCGGTTCAGCCGGTGCGGCGCAACGGGGCCCACGGTAGTTCGGAGGCCCAAAATGAAACTTGTCTACGATCGACGTTTCATTCCATTCTTCTAGGAAGCTATGGAAGCCTTAAAAATGGATGTCTCAGAACATTTTGCAGAGCGCAAATCAAGACGAAAACCATTCTAGAAATGTATTTGTTCGTATTTTTATAATACTTTAAATAGTTAATTTAAATATATAGGTATGTAGTATATGAAAAATTTATACATTTGTAATAATATTAAGTGGGTATTTTTTAATACCCCCAGTTTCGTACTTGGTAGTTGTACTCAAAATAAAGTAATGGAGACTGCTTTTTTTTTATTTCTCACCGACATTCAAAGATAGACATATAATTCAGTATTTGAATTTCACAATAAATCGTCGTATTAATATAGGAACAAATGTTTCGATCATTCTCCTGCAACAATGTTTCCATCTGATCCCGCGTGTCCCGCTGAAGTTCTTGGGAACTTGATCAGCAGCATGTTCGAGGCATCGGCCTCAAATGAATATGCCGATTTATAATGTAGCTACAATATAAATGTATAATAAATATAGGTAGTTATACAGTAATTACATCCTATATGCCATAATAAATGTAAGTAAGTAAGGGGAGGGGCATTTTATTCAATTTTGCACAAGGCCCATTTTTTGATTTACGCCATTTGCAAAGGGGCCATTTTTGACTTAGAACCATACATCATATGCAATTCCAGATAGGCCTGGGAAGGTGAAGGGGGGACAGTACGCTGTCCCACGCGTGTGTCCCCCCTCCAGGACGCAGGACCAGTGTGTTTCTATGACACGTTCGCAACGCGTTGGACACACATAAAACGCCGGTGCATGCACATAGAAAAGAACCGGTGCTTACGCTTTCATTCGTTTGTTTGCGTTTTTAAAATGGGAGATAAACATCTTGAACAGAAGATTCTTTTTATATGGTCACATTCAATAATATTATGAATCTCCTCAAACTGTACCCTAGACATGCTGTTCTGTAGACATCAAACTGTAGGTACCTACTTTGTTGAATAAACTTTTTTCACCATATCTAACTTGTGCATTAATGTAGGTATGGTAATCTCCAATCTTCTCTTTTTGTCTTTTTATCTCAAGAGTCCAATATCTTATTTTCTAAATTTTTATTTTGTTTTTATGGTGTGGACATATTTATTTAAAAATCGTTCTCAAACTCACTCTTAGAATCAGATTTCATATTGTACACCGATTGTACATAGTATAAAAACACCTTATAAAATCTCTAAAATCAGTACGAGCATATAAGCAACTTTTGATAAGTTTTTTTTGAAAAAAAACAAATAAACGAATTTTTGTTTTTTTTTATTTGTTTTATTTGTCAAATTTGTAAATTGTATCTATTAGGAAAAAGTTTGGAAGCTTTGAGAGCGCCGCGCCTCTAGCGGTAGGTAAAATATCGCTAATAAACAATATTAGCGATATTTTACCTACCGCTAGATGGCGCATTGTGCGTAACGCTTTTAATACCATTTTTCAAAAATATAAAACTTCCAAACAAAAGAGAAGTTTAAAATAAACAATTATCGATATTAGTGGGCAGGCAGATTTGGCATTTTGACGTTCGAAACCACTCGGCACTCGCTCAGTCTGTCATTACCTTTATTACCCTTATTGACGAACGTCGTTGACAGCGCAGTGCTCGATACCACTCTCGAAACTAGTTTTGGGCAAAAATAACTATTTTACGTGTATAAATTCTATTGGTTGGTTGTTTTCGTAGTATGATAAGTTTTTAATCGGTACATGCGATTGCTATAAATATTGTGTTAATTGTACAATATTTGGTTTTTGATTCGCTCGCCCAGTGCTTGTTTTTACAAAATGCCTATCGATACAATCGCCCTAATAAACGTAGCGTCCGAACTAACTGAGAGGAATGATGTTCAAATCGCCATAAAGGAATCAATGAAGGGAGGATTGACTGCGGGGTGCTGTGCATTCGTCGGTGGTGTCCTCGGAGGCCCTGCCGGGATAGCCATTGGAGGAATTTTGGGATCCTTTGTCGCTGCTGGCGTCGCTAATGGTTTGACACATTTTTATTTAACGACCTATGGACGCTCTACTTGCTGGCTGATGCTTTGGCCACTGCTTGTGTCGCTCGCTCTCCCATATATTTTTCATACGTCGCAGCGGTGCCGAGTCGCTTTCATCTTAGCGATGCGGCCAAGCATTGTTCAATGTGTAGAGCGGGCACTAAATATACAGGGGATGCTCCCATAACTCGGTGCGGATACCCATTACTCATATTGCAATAGCTGGCTGTGGGAGCTAATGGGCCCTGTTGCAGTTTGGCCACTAAGATCGATTTGTATAGGATCGGTCAAACGCACGGGTCAACATTCATCCTGCGGCCTCCGCGCAGAAGTACAACCCAGGGTAGGACGCTGGCCTGCGGGCCAGTCTCCCCTAGGAGTCAATCTTCAGGTGCTCCTGGACAGTTTGTGCACTGTGCGGCGTCAGTCAATCGTTTGTGCATTCCGACTAACAGGCGGGGGAGTCTGGAAACAGTAATGTTTACAATAGAGCGGGGATAGTTGTTAACCTTAAGGCATCTGCTTTTGAAACGACCATTCGGTCAACCGATCCCGGGTGAGCAGCCGGGCAAAGGATTTCATGGTCTGCGATAGATTCGGTAGACACCGTATCACCACTACGTAAGGGAGTCAGGAGGCAGGAGGTATCCTGAAGGTTAATTCCAGACGAAGATATCCTTCCAAACTGGTAGTCAGAGGGCGCAAGGCTGCCCCCTGGTTACCTTTCCCGGTGCCTCGCCGTAAGGCATTGGCCTCTGACGGGCAGGTGGCATAACTAGACAGTGGACTATTTTTGTCCCAGGTCTTCTGCGCTCACCTCACGGGAGACAGAACTATCTAATATTATAAATAGGATAGAAAACGAATTTACCGCGTGAAATTTGTAGCACCCGACGTTTCGGTGACGTTGCAGCCACCGTTGTCTAGGGTAGACTGAACTGACTAACGTCGGGTGCTACAAATTTCACGCGGTTAATTCGTTTTCTATCCTATTTATAATGTCAAACAACCGCGATAGTCTTCTATCTAATATTGTTAAAACTCCCTTAGATGACGGGTTTGCCTGTTGTAGTTGATAGCTCTAGTTGTTGTCGGTCAGTCGGAAAACTAATGGTTCCATGGAGCTTGGGCCATATGACCTGCTCAATACCTTGGGTTGGCTCAACTCACAGTTCAAACCCCATCGAGAGCCCTCCTCGAAGAGGGTTGAACCTTGAAAGGACTCTGTTTCTCCTGTTACGGCTGTGTCGTGGACAGGTGGGATCGAATCTTCTGGGGGGGGACCTCGGGCGCTACTGGGCGATTTGCGCATTGTGCGGCGTTAGCCAATCTTTCCTAAGTAGCGGGGGTGGATGTTGACCGATTTGTGGCCGACAAAAAGCTAAAAAACTCCAAAACAATTTAAAATTGCTGAACATACATAGGGGTTATTTCAATAGGAAACGAGGTCCTCTATCACCACGCCCTATTTGATCGTTTACTTTTGGAACAACCTGTATACATAGCTCACATCTGACAGTCTGCACATTTAGGAGTTCGCTATAGAGACAGTGCGGCTGCTAAATGTAATCATTGGACTTTAACTGTTTGCTATTTTATTTTTTGTCATTGAAAAATAAGAGCTCTTGGAAGAATGCTTTGTTATTGTATATAATTTGGATTAAATTAACCCGTTGAGTATGAGTCAACCAAATCTGGTCGCGAAACAATTATCCGTTGAGTACGAGTCGACCAAATCTGGTCGCGCGTTTTTTTCACTTCTTTGACGATCTCATATTTATTCATAATTATCTAATTGTTTTACAAAATGATATTTCAATATTCTATATTCGAAATTTCAATGCAATCATTGTGCAGTTGTTCTTTTTATGATTGGTGTAGTAGTTTCGTAGTTATAGTACTTTAAGTCGATGTTGCCGAAAATCCTGCCAAAGAGACAGATGCATCCATGAAAATACCCATTTACTCCAAGGGTTAACAGGAAAAAATAATTTTATAAAATGTTTATTTTTGTCCATATTTGCGTGCTGCTAATTACATATTATCAATCAACGACAGACACAGGCTTTTTTGAAGCCAAATTTTATTCTGTATTATTTCCATCAGATAAGCCTCTTTTACTGCTAATATCTCACCAATGCCATTGTGTGTCTAAATTAGGACAAGTAATTGTTTCATACAGTTTACTATCGAAAGAATACTTTCTCGAAGTAAGTAATAGCCCTCTTGTATACGTTTAGAGCGTTAGGTGAGAATTTTTCCTTGGATTCATGATCAAAATACTCCTTTTTTAGCGATAAATACAGTCATGCCAAAAAATGTGTTTAATTCTTTTTATTATAGATTCTCAAAATGTTGCCAAGGTCCCATAAATGTCATGTGACGACATCATTGTCTTTTTCTGAAAGATCAGAATAATATTTAGAGTTCAGGAACACAAATTTGGATTAAACATTAGAATGTGTATTACTGTCCCTGTGCTCTTTTGCATAAACCAAAAACGGGACAACAGTGGGTCCGTTTTTTAACATTTTTTAAAACGGACACGGACCTTGAAAATCAGATAGTTTGGTCTAAAACCGGACATCTAGCAACCACTCCTTGTCTGCATTAGTAGTCACACACTGATTCCAACCGTCCCCTCTAATCTCGAGGTCGAAATTTGGCACAACATACTTGGATACCTACCTTAACACGTTGAATGCCAACTAACGAGTAAACTCTTACCAGTTACATATGCAGGGTGCCAACTACGAGTTTACTCGTAGTCGCTGAGATAAAGGGGTAAGACGCAAGAGGAATAGGTGTAAAGCGAGACAACTCACACTTGGTATACTAAATAAACTTTAATGCCAAACTACTATTTAACTGGGGTTATGATTCTAAGCAGTATCAATTCCCTTAAAGTCTCGGCTGCACAACGATCCATTTACTGTCTATCTTGATCCCAAATATCAAGTATCCCAAAAGACCACGAGTACAAATGAAATAAATACCATGATCTCGCAAATGCCGTCACCCGGAACGGCTTTACTGTTCACCTTCACGCGGTCATAGTATACTAACCGGTAGCTTTACTCTCGACCTACAGGGCATTGCGGGGAGAGGGTGCGAGGAATGTGGGCAGAGGCATCGTCCCGATGAACGCCTTTGGTTAGCATTACGCGCACGTAAAGGCTGTAGACCTTTTCAAACATTTGGATATCTGCATGGGCCGAGTAGCGGAACATCTGGCGGCCATATCCAAGACCTTACTCGGGTTGTATTCACTTTGATTTCAATTTTGTTGTAAGAGAAGCTACTGTCTGGTATACTGTGACGCTGTGGAAGTTTGCGCTCGTGGTCTGCCAGCCAAATCTCACCTCTTTAAAGATCTTGGCCTCCAGGAAAATAATCAACTCCTTCCTAGAAAAATTATCTTCGATTTCCGCATCTGAAATCCTATGGCTTCGAAGGGGGAGTGAATGGGTGGTAAGGTGAACGCTCACATATGGCAAGATAGTTGTCCTAAACCTATCACAGCCGGTCGTTAATTCGGTGCCCACCGTTCACCCCTTTGAAGTATAATAATAATATTATGATGAGCCCGATTCCGGTCGGTGAAATCCATGGCAGCTCCGTTTGTATTTACGTATATCTATTACTTACTATTTATATGGTGGCAAACATTAGAGGAACGTAGGCAGCGAGGAGACTTAATAGAAAGCTACAAAATGCTTCACGATTATTACAGTGTGTCCAACCTCGAGAGCATGTATACCCTGAACACCAATAAGCAACTGCATGGACATTCGTTGAAGATAAATAAGACAATTGCAGCATCAAACCCCAGGAAATATTTTTTGACAAATCGTGTGTTGGATGCTTGGAATGCGTTGCCAGAGGATGTGATCAGTGCTATCTCTGTCAATAGCTTTAACCCTTGGAGTAAATGGGTATTTTCATGGATGCATCTGTCTCTTTTGCAGGATTTTCGGCGACATCGACCTTAAAGTACCTACTATAACTACGAAACTACTACACCAATCATAAAAAGAACAACTGCACAATGATTGCATTGAAATTTCGAATATAGAATATTGAAATATCATTTTGTAAAACAATTAGATAATTATGAATAAATATGAGAACGTCAAAGAAGTGAAAAAAACGCGGAACCAGATCTGGTCGTATCATACTCAACGGATAATTGTTTCGGAACCAGATTTGGTCGTATCATACTCAAGGGGTTAAAATAAAACATATTAACATAATAAAACATAATAAAATAAAACAAATTAAATTAAAATAAAATTCAAACGGGGCCGTCACGCTGAATCGCTTTTTGGTCGATATCGGCCAATTGGGGCTCTAGGGGCTAAGCTGCTAGTGTATAATATAATAATATAATATGATATAATAAACAACTTCAGGTAGGGAAAAAAGTTGGCATTAAATGAGTTAACTCCACACCCCTGATTACTGGCATGTTTTTCAGCTTTTTGCACATTTGCTCCTCTTTTTCAAACCCTTGTCAAACTGTCGTTTTATTTTCAGGAAAATTCAAATCGCTGTCCCACGTAATCGCCCATGAGCTGACACAGGCGCAACGCGACGCGCTGGCGAACAAAGTGTACCGCGCCGTCGAACACGTCGGTATCGAAGATCTCACTCTGCTTTTGCCGCTCCTGCTGAAAAACCAGTCGCTTCAGGCTGCAGTCATGAAGGAGATTCTGAACTTTGCGACCAACGATTTAAGACTGGCTTTGGCGAATCGGGCGTGATCGTAGAAATTATAAAAAGTTGGCACATTTGAGATGCATGTATAAGATTTATTGTTAAATTCTCTATTATTGATATTTTTATATTTTGTGGCAAAGACGTAGAACTCTCTCAGGCTCCGTTACGCTCCGAGTCACGGGGAATAACAATCATTATCAACTTTTTAAAACTTTTGGTATTTCCATTTTTAAAATTTACCAACTGAAAAATGACATTTTTGCAGGGGTTTAAGTAAGAAGAAAAAATTTTTTTGTCTGTAAACCAAATATATTTGGGTTTCTAATAAAATACATTTTACTTCAGTTATACCTCGGAAAAGTGAAAATGTGGAAAAGTCATTGGCGTTGGTCAGTAGTTCCCATCACAGGTTTCCCTCAACATTAACAAGGGCTATGGAGATACTCCTTATCTGGTCCTCTCGGGAAAGACGGATCAAGGTCCATTAGTCTTTCCTCTCCCTTCATTTAAGGACAGACTATGATCTTTCTTTCCGAAATCGATTCATGCTTCAATTAGTTTGGGAACAAGCCTGAAAATAGCATTAGCGTCTCATTGGCTCGATTGCGTTTCTCATGAACTTAAATCGGAAATTAGTTCGTGTGAACGAGACAGAGCAGTACGTCCGAGCGGAATGTAAAATAAACGGTTCCGCATCAAAACTACCCACCGAAGATAAAGCAGCTAAATCTAACACTGCATGAAATGTGTTCAAAGTTATTCAGGCGTCTATAAGTTCGACAGGTAGTTTGTGTGGGAAAATTGAAGATAGTTCATTTCATATTCCGTTCTAACGTATCGCTCTGTCTCGTTCGGTTGAGGTAAGTTCCTATTTTAGATCACAAAGAAACGTAATCAGGCCCATTGTCACCAAAAATAACATTGATCATTTTTCACTGTAACCCTTCAATTTTATAAATAAGACAAAAATGGATTTTACCACGTGAAGTTTGTAGCACCCAACATTTCGGTGATGTTACAAACGCCGTTGTCCAGGGTAGACTGACCCCTGTTAGTCGTTGTCCACTGTTCTTCTACGGATAGGCGGCATACCGCTGCTGTTACTATGCTGTTTAAAGCGGTGTAAAAATTTCTCACTGTAAAATCCTTTGTTGTTTTATAATGAACAATGGTTTTATGCTCTCTCTCTGTTATTAGCTCTCTAATGCCACCATACGCAATCTATTTATTCTTAGATCCTTTGCACAGATACAGTAAATCAGCATCAAGCGATGCATTTCATCCCCGTAAATTCTGTGTATGCACTCCAACTGATACCAGTAATGTCACAATATGCTTTAAGTAATCTTATAATAGTAAACAAATTGTAACTGGGATTTATGTATATAGCCGTATTGTAAAGTTATTTAGGGTTTAGTGAGATTTTTAGTTTCTAAATTGATATTGATGAAAATGAAATGAAATGAAATGAAAATCTCTTTATTGCACAATAAAATAAGGTACAATGGCGGACTTATTGCTACACTACAGCAATATATTGATGGTCTTGGATATAGGATTCACAATTATTATTTGACTAGACTTAACGCCTTAACACACTTGTGTAAAATAAGCAAGGAACGTAATGTAAATAAAACATAATAGATCATCCACTACAAACGCCTGGAGGTCATCTGGGGAAGTTTCATTTATCGACTGTTGCTGCCAATCATTCATGGATATTCACTTGTTCTTAAAAAAATAAAGAGCAAGAAAAAACATCCCATAAGGGTAGAGACACACTGAGCCCACGTACGCAACGTATATGATGTACCGCTTCAATGTTAGTGTGCATACTTGTCCCACCTATGCAACGTAAAATATGGCATCAAAAGCTGCCATGTTTTCTCAAGGGGGAGTAGTATTGTGTATAACTGCTGTACAATATTTTTTCTGATTCTAAGACAGGGTTTGGAAACAATTTACTCAGTTTATTATTTTTAATTGGGTTAATGAGATAAGTAGGCAAAGAGAAAAGTTTGGAAAATACCATACATTAATGAAGAATTTGGAATATGATGAAGGACAATTCTTATGTACTTCCGCATGTCGTTTCTCTGCGTATGGTCCGACGGTCTATGTGTGTCTGACGCGAACGTAAGTTCTAGAGACACACTGGTCTTTCGCGTGGTACAGCGTACTGTCTGTAACACACTGATCTTACGCTATATGATAGCATTACGTATTGTAGATATGTTTCTAAATCAGTCATGCAAAGTCAAGGATCTGGATATCATAATGCTTTGCATACGTTGCGTACGGGGGACCAGTCTGTCTGAATTGTGAAAGGTGCCTTTCGTTTCTTCTTCCTATCTTTATATTCATCACTTAGCGTAGGTTAGCTACAATAACGGTTCTTTTCATCTGCGTCGCTTAATGTCAGCTTAATGTCAAAATTTATCACTGCACAGAAACACACGGAGTGCTACTCGTACTAAAGTTTTGCAACAAACTGATTTTTAGTGCGATTTTTAAGAATACGTAAGCCCATCGTCCGCTTTACAGGTATTTCAACAAAACGGTAAAAAATAAATGCGCAGAAACTCTGTTGCGCTGTCATTATTTTACACAAGTGTGTAATGGCCGTAAAGTATTCCAGTAGGGAGGAATGCTTTGATATTATTTTAGCGATAGCACTCGACATGCTGACCAAATACTGTTTCAAATATTGGAAAGTCTTCCTGTGAATTAGGAGGCTTCATTCATATCAAAATGTTTTTTATATAATTGAGGACCGTTTTCTCAAAATGAGACATTAGCAAATATCTTTTTTTACTGGACGAACATTTTTATTCATAAAACATTTCTTAATTACATTTAAATTAAACAACAAATTGTAAGTTCTTAAGTCAGATATCAATAAATCTAAATTCATACTGATAATTATCAATACAAATCTTTAAGGGGGAGAGCCTGGTTTAGACGGCCAAATAAAAAATGTTTTTTTTATGTTTTTTTTTTTTTTTTTACTCAAAGTTGAAATCTATTCATGAATCTTTTACCTCTGGAATAACTGATAGTCTCAGATTGTTGTAAGTGTAAGAAACTTACTACCGGCGCGGTAAGAAACTTACCGGCGCAAGCGGATACCGTGATTTCTGCAGCGGTAGAAACATTTGCAGTTCAATTTCTCAAAAATATATATTTTTTACTATTACAAAAAATATTTTGGTCTTTCAAATGTTAATTTAACTGATATAAATTAATAGTTTTTAAAAAAACACTAAAACACGCTTTATACAGGCACCTATGTCAATATTTACACTATTTACACTCAATATTTACGAGTCAATATATAATAGGTTTGTTATAACCTTGACACCTGATCCTGTTCAAAGTCCATTACGTGACCTTTCTCACAAGTGCAAACACGACTGATACGATATTACATCATGGAATGCCAGTTCCTGTCTTCTGGCTTCATCATCAGACCTTGAAACTTAATCGTGGTCAAAGTTCATTACAAGACCTTTCTAACAAGTCCAAACACGGCTATGATACGATATTTCATCATGGAATGCCAGTGCCTATCTTCCGGCTTCATAATCAGACCTTGAAACCTAATCGTGGGCAAAGTTCATTCCAAGACTTTTCTAACAAGTCCAAACACAGCTATGATACGGTGTTCCATCATGAAGTTCCAGTTCAAATCTTCCGACTCCATCATCAGATCAGTTCGACAGTACCATATTATCGTATTGTCATCAGAACTACATACAGCTGCCAGTTTTTATGCCGCTACGATGCTTGGAAGATGGTTAAATTAGTTACCTTAGATTCCATTACATAGTTACATACAGGTCGACCTAATAAAAGCGTGTTAAAAAGTGGCATAACTAAAAACAATGGGCCCCGGTTCAAAATTGAACAAAAGGCCCCCTGCCTGCCTCTACTTATGTACTTACATTCATTATGTGATATAGGATGTAATTACTGCATACCTAGCTATATTATAAATCGATGTATTTATTTGGGGCAATTATTTGGGGCAACATTGCCTCGTTGCGGAACAAGTTCAAAAGAACTTCAGCGGGACATGCGGGACAACATAGAAACTTTTTTGCGGGAGAATGTTCAAAATATTTGTTAACTAACACGACGCATTGCTGTTAGTTCAATTACCTAGTCAATTATATTTCTCCACCTTCGAATGTTGGTTAGAGAAAAAGTCAGTTTTTATTTCTTTATTTTGAGTAGTGTGAAATAGGTAATACTAAATAGCCATATAATATAACTACGAAAAACCAATTTTTGGATATATACATATTTAAATTAACTACTTAATGGATTTAAAAAAAATATAAACAAATACTAATGGTTTTCATCTTGATTTGCGCTCTGCAAAATCGTCGATCAGTTTTGAGTCATCCATTTTTTCAGCTTCCTTAGTATAGCTTCCTACACGGCCCGGTGGCATAATGGTTAGGTCGCCTGATCTTAAGGTCCAGGGTTCAATTCCCGGCTGGGTCACCATTTTCCGTTGGGATCAAATTAACGGAATTGCATTTTCAATTCTGTCGATCGATGCAATAATAAGAAGACACACACTTACAGACATGTTACATGCACACATATATATAACACGTCATAGTAGGGTTGATTGTAAGAGATTGTCATATGACAATAAATCCGCCTATTGTGACATTTTTACAATAAAGAGTATAAACAAACAGCTTCCTAGCAGAGTTGGATGGAACGTCGATGGCAGACTGAAGATCTATTTTGGATGCCTGAACTACCCTCGGTGCGCCGCACCGGTTTAGTTACGCCACTGACAAAAGATTCATGAGCAGATTTCAACTTTAAGTAAAAAAGCATGATGCAAACATGTTTTTTTGGCCTTCTAAACCAGGCTCCCCCTTAATATCTTAGTTATAAATGTGCTAGTTTTTACCAAAACGATACTTTTGCAGCAGATTGTTGCAGATCTACCATGGTAATTTCAACAATGACAATTTTATAATTACTGGTTACTCGATAACTGGTTACTTTATACGAGACAAATGACTTCAGTATTTTGATAGGGTCTCTTTATTATTATCTCCTAATATGTCTATATATTAACATCTTCGCTAATGTCATATTTTTTTTCTCACAAGTCACAAAATCAAAGTTTATCTATGGATGGATGGGATAAACTTTAAAAAAAACTCAAATTTTGCGTCTAAAAAAAGTTTTTGTATCGTTTTCTAGAAATTTCTTTTCCCTGATGTCTGACTCTAAGAGGGTAGTACATGAAAGTCATTTTTGAAAATGAACCTGATTATCACTTTGAGAAAACGGTCCTCAGTTGTACATATAATAAGTTTTCAACCTGTGTCCCGAATGATTCGACTGATATATCATATTTTTTTAATGCAATATGTATAGTACTACTAGAGTTGTCAACTGAAACGGGCGAACCCGTCACCCGAGGAAGTTTTAACGAAATGTACGTTCTATCTCCCTGGAAGTGAACACAGAAGACTTAGGACAAAACAGTCCACCGTCAAGCTCCGCCACCCCGTAAGAGGCCAATGCCTTATCTGCGAGACAACCAGGTATGTTACCCAGCGGTCTAACAGATGAAGTCGGGCTATAGTACTAATGAATTTCCTAAACGATACATTTATATAGATATTTTTTACAAATTCTAACCGATTGTCTTTTATTTCCCCCCCCCCCCTCCCGTCGTATCCCAAATAATACTCGATTGTAATCAAAATATTTTATTTAACATGGTTCACAGAATGGCACATTCAAAAAAGCGATATCAAAACTAAAAACATAATAAACGACATATTCTCAATTACGACTATATTTACATGCTTGTGCCGGCATCTTATCCAGGGTATCAATATCTTGACGCCCAATTTACCCTGTGTCTGCTGCGGTATGCGGCGACTTAGTGATCCAAAATTCTCAGGTTGCCAGAGACTATCTTGTTCTCGAGAGTTGCCCCCGACGGGATGTCGATACGGTCACCATGGTTCGCAATGATAATTACAGTACCCTGAGAATTTACAGTACCATGTTTTATTACAGTTATTATTCATTAAAGCAATGGTCGGGAACCAAACATCAGGAGCTACTTCACGACATTGCCTGTTCTTATTGCTGAATATCATTTAGTTAGAAATTATCATTATTATAACAAGTAAATATATTAAAAAGAATAGAAAACACAACTGCCATTACAAAAAGTGAACTGTTGTATTTGTGATTATTTTAATTACGGTTTTTTTAAATTAAATATACACAAAACTCAACATTTTATGACATTTAGACATTTAGACGACTACTTGCATGATATTTGGACAGTTAAGGTACCCTAAGACACTCAGGATGACATAACGATTCTAACAATACCACACACTTCTAAATTGGGTCAAGCGTTTAGAAGTTATGGTGGAATAAAGAAACGGAAAATATGCATAGACGAACCCTGAACACATTACACTCCGTTTTTGTTGGGCAGTCGTGTAATAATTAGGTAAAGTTAGCAATTAATCAGTCTAGTGCTGTTAGGTATGTCATCGCCATGATCTTGATATGTTTTACCATGGAATTTTAGTTAATATTCAAATATAAATTCAAAAGGGGCAGATTGTGATGCAGAAAAAGATTTGGTATAGCAAATATCCCAGGTATCGCAGTTTTCTCTAGCAGGCCTGCCTCGGCAAATAGTCTTTCTAAAACAAAGTGCTACAAATAAGCAAAACAGGCATGTTATTGTTATTTATTGCTAATTATAGTATCGTTTTTGATATTGAATATGGCGAATAATTCAACTATTCGCTTCCCAGGGGTCATAGTTATGCTCCCTGGGAATCAGTAGCCTAGGGAGTCGGCATCCCTTCATAATACCAGAGCCTTGAAAACTAATAATTTTTCACTAATGAACCCCTCCAGTGTCTCAAAAAATGGTAGAAAAGAATACTAAAATATATTATTTTGAGTAATAATTATTTTGATTCTGTGGACGGGAGCCGACAGAACAAACTATGCTTGTCTGATACAAACCGTTAATCAGTGGACAGGGCTTGTATCACCTGTAACACACAGTTGATGCATGAACCGCAGTTATACATAAAATCTGATTATTTTTGAGTATGGACAAATGCTGGGTAAAATTTAAAAAAAGGCAAGACAGGAAACAATACCATTTAAAGCCAAATAATGAAAAAGAGTTAAAAATAGTATTTCAAAATATTTTACTAGCCAAACAGGGTGCCAACAAGGGTCTGACAGTATCTCTAAACCTCCAATACAGTTTGTGCGGGATGGCTCTAAAGACAAAAAACATTCCACTTCAAAACCTTTCTCAATGATCGAGGAAGCTTCACATTAGATTCTGGAGGTCGATTTGGTTTCTAAGCAGTATGAATTCACTGAAAGTCTCGGAGACAGAGCCCTTCATTCAGATGTAACTCTTTACTCCCTACCTATGTCGGAAGATGGTCCTTATTGTAGAATAAGGTACCAACTAAATACCAAAATATCGCAAAACTACCATTAAATAAATATCACGATCCTGTAGACGCTGCGATCTGGAATGGTTTCACTGTTTACCTTTACGCGGTGGAAGACGCTTTGTATCCCCACTATAAAGATCTCGGTCTCAAGTCAATAATAATAAAGTCCTTCCTAGAAAAAATATTTAAAACCGGACATCCGCATCTCAAATTCTACGGCTTTGAAGAGGGAGCGAACGGGCGGTAAGGTGTACCCTTTCAGAAGCTCACCCCTCGGAAGTGTAATAATAGTATTATGATTCGTGCGACTCCGTGAATTTCACGGCAGCCTCGTTTGTATTTATCGTTGAAGATAGAGAGATATTATACGACACGGATAGATGTTACATGACTGGGGGGCGCCCGCCGTGACAAAATTCAAATTCTTCGAATGGAAAAGTTTAGGAATCCCCGGCTCGGCCTATCGTCATAATGGCTCGAAATAAAATAATCGAAAATTAAATTCGGATACCTTCAATGAGACGTTCCTCCCGAAGGTCACGTCGCCGGAGACGGTCAGGTGATCCAGCTCGATCAAGTCCGGGATCGTGGCGAACCTCTGCAGGAATTCCTTGACTTTGGCGAAATGGTTGTCGCCCAGCTTGACGAGCGGGGTCGTCACGAACATGCGCTGCGGCGACATCAGCAGCGACCCGTGCGACAGGCCGTACAGGTTGGACATGATCAGCAGCAGATCCGACGTTTTCTTCACGGGCAGGAAGCGGCTGCGCGGCACGTTGATGCCGATCCCGCCCTCGAAGCACTTCATGGCGGCGCCGACCGCCGTCTCCAGCTGGATGACGTTGCGGCCGTCGCTCAGATGCTTGTTGTTGATGATGATCTCCATGTTGAGGCAGCCGCGGTCCAGGATGCGCTTGATGGCGCCGAGCTGCACCCACAGGTTGTTGGTGTTGAAGAACTTGAACTTCTTGACGGACTTGAAGTCGTCCACGTGCTCGGGCGGCACCTGCGCGATCTCCAGCAGACGCAGCTTCTGCTCGTAGTTGATGAGCGTGCCGCCCTTCACGTCGGCGCGCGTCTTGTCCGTCACCTCCATCACGAACTCGGGGCTCGGGCGCTCCGACTGCGGCCGCAGCAGGAGATTGAGGATGTTCAGGTCGACGGTGGCTCCGAGATTGTCGATGTTGCTCACGAAGCAGTATTCCCGGCCGTCGTCGATGAATTTCTCGAGGAGGCCGGAGTTGTCGAAGGATTCGTAGAAGTCACCGTGACCGGGCGGGTACCATCTGGAAAATTGACAATCTTCATCGAAAGAATGATATCACCGGGCTCTTTACTGAGCGTACTTTTATTTACTGCATAGTAATATATAGTTTTTTAGATGTAATCCAGATTGTCGTCTAGTTGCCGTTCTCTAGTCTACCTTGCGCGACGGCGGTTGCTACGTCGCCGAATTAATAGGTTTAATTTTCTTTCTCGAATTCTCTACTGTAATGTATACCCTATTCTCCGAATCGATAAAGTATGGGCGAGCGCGCGTGCACTGCCCTTTTTGGTTTGGACTTATCGAAGGGAGAGACGCAATAACCGGTCATCGCTCGTAGTAGATAGATAGATTTTTATTGTATATCTGTACGTTAGAAGTACAGATGTTTCGGTTCAAAATAGTTTGATACGGTTCGCCCGCAGGGTTACAAATACATATTGCAATACATTTTCAAATACATATTGCAATGCATATTCAACTACATATTCCGAGAGTACAATTACAAATACTTATTTTAACAGAACACTCTTTGTGATTGTTGCTTATTATCAAGTCAGTCCATAAGTTCTCATGCATTTAGAGCATATATGCGATTCCCTATGACTCACTATGTAGAATGATACATTTCTAACTTGTCGAATCCTGTATCGATTGCCAGTTTATCACCAATTTTCATGAACATCAAATGAAAATAGGTAACCTTAAAAAAATATTAACTACCTATATCAATACAAATGTGCCATTTTATATTTTTTACTTTCATAGTGTGAAACTGCCAGATCTGCAGCGATAAAAGTATAAGTGTAACGACTACCCCAAAATGGTTTAAAAAAATTAAAGATGGAGAAAGCAGTATTGGCGTTGAGCCCTTTTTAGAACATCCTGTTAATTTTAACAACGATGTTCTTAAATATCTTCTGGGGTCAGAGCCACAATTAATAGTGGATCATATTGCAGAAAAGATGAATTCATCTTATGGAACAGTGTTTCGTCACTGAAAGATCGGTATCTATCAAGAATGAATCAAATCTTGGAAAGTAGATACCGCATGAGATATCCGAAGCCAATTACCAGCAGCGAATAAACATCTGCACTTTCTATTACCTCACTTTAATCCAGAACCGTTTATAGACCGTTTGTTTATAGGTGATGAAAAATAGATTATTTATCAGCAGGTAATAATACAAAGACAGTGGAAAGATAGGCAACCTTCTCCAACAGCAAAGTATCTTTGCGCCCTAGAAAGATACTTTTGAGTGTTTGGTAGGATATGTATGGTGTAACTGATTATAAACTGTTAGAACCAAATAAAACCATTAACGCAGTTGTTTACAGTGAACAATCTTGTCATCTAACTCAGAATTGGATAAAAAAAACGCTTGCAAATGGTGAATATCAAAGAGTGTTATTGCATCACGATAATGCTAGGCCGCACACGGCACGGCCGAAAACGCTAAAACGAAAAAATATGTGAATTTAATTGGAAGCTTTTGCCGCATCCTCCTTACTCCTTAGATATTTCCCCAATTGATTCTTATTTATTTTGTTCCTTACATATTTTTTTGTAAGAAAAAAATATACTTTAAAGTTGAAGTACAAATGCTACTTTAAAGTTTTTTTTTATATCAAGACTTCTGATGCTGAGATACTGTAGGTAGATAATAAAGAATAATAAATCATTGTTTAAAATAATAAAGTGTGTTTTATATACATTAAAAAAAACGCAAAAATGCATGAGAGCTTGTTTGTTTATTTGTTTATACTCTTTATTGTGAAAATGTCACAATGGGCGGGTTTATTGTCATATGACAATCTCTTACAACCAACCCTACTATGACGTGTTATATGTATGTGTGCGTGTAACAAGTCTGTAAGTGTGTGTCTTGTTATTGCATTCGATCGACAGAATTGAAAATGCAATTCCGTTAATTTGATCCCAATGGGAAATGGTGACCCAGCCGGGAATCGAACCCGGGACCTTACAATGTAAGATCAGGCGACCTAACGACTATGCCACCGGGCCCGGTGGCATAATGGTTAGGACTGACCCGATACATATTTTTAGGAAGACGTAAAGAGCAGTAGAGTAATTACACAACAATTATTATTTTCATCTTTGGTATTAATAAATTGAACTGGTTTTTCTGAGATTTACTTACAGTAATTAATCAAAAATAATTAATCAAATTCAATTAAAACTATATTAAGATTCTAACAAAGAATCAAAGCAACATTTAAAAGCAATCCAAGGGTAATAAAAATAATATTTAAATGCTCCAAGAAATAATAGTAAGTATAGTCATGTTATTTTCTTCGCTTTCTCAGATCATAAAAAAATATAAAAAGAACCTACGTAAATAAAATGTATATTTAAAATAATGTATAGCGAAGGCATGATCATGTTAGATTTCCATTGTTGTGTAAAAAAATATTTACACTATAACATTTATCTTTTAGCCATTTTTTTGAAGTGTTCATGAGTGGGAAAAAGGAAGGAAAGGAACGACACGCATCTGTACTTCACTGGCTCGACGATTACTGTATTGCATACTTTTTAATTTTTAGTATTTTGAACTTACGCATCAATATCAGCAGCAACATCACTGTTTATAGCCACTGGCAGCAATGATTCCCTGTTGATGCGCGGATGGCAGGATTGGTTGAAAGTGAATATGTCCACTTTTAAAGACTTGTATTTCTTAATGATTTTCTGAGTATCCTCATCCGTGTTGAATGAATTCATCAGGATTAAGGGGACGTTGCATTTGTACGTTTTATTTAGATACTGTGGAACAACAAAAAATAATTTTAATATACAAAGAGCGAAATTAGAGCTACAATAAAGAAAATAAACTAATGCAAAGGCCCGAGTTACGAGGCTATTATAGGAAAAATAAGGAAATAGATAAATAATAAAATATTAATAAGGCAATTGCAGCATCGAACCCTTTGACAAATCGTGTAGTGGATGCTTGGAATGCATTGCCAGAGGAAGTGATCAGTGCTATCTCTATCAATCGCTTTAAAAACAAACTGGACATTTTTCTTAATGCAAAACACGCAACAGCCTTAATCTGCTAGTTTATAATATAATAAAAATAATAATAATGACTATGTAACGAACCAAATGAAATTCTTATTAAAAACTTCCCAAACACTAACAAGGACATCCAATGTGTACAAAATGTTGTGCGCGACCCTAATATAGTGTGTGCGAGTCCTTAGAATTTTACTTACCTCAATTTGCTGTACAGTCAGATCCAAAAACGTGAGGTCGTTCCTCACTTGGATAACAGACTTCGGACCTCGACAACCCATAGACGTACCGAGACCACCGTTCAGCTTCACAACTATCAATTTGTTGAGCATATCGTGTATAGCCTCAGTGGTGGGCGTGGACAGAGTGGTATAGTCAATGACTGCGTCTTGTGGTAGCCTCTCAATCTTGTCCCAGTCGACGGATGGTCCCTCTACAAATAAAAAAGGATATGATAAATTGGCCAATAACCAAAGGAATTAACCATATGTCATATTAGGTTTCCTACGTACTTATTTTTTTACTATGACTATGAAGTTCAATGCCATTACACAGCTGAGATAAATAAAAGCAACTTATACCTTAGCATTAAATTCTATAATCTACTCCCTACCACTGTTAAACTGCTGAAGGACGTAAAATAAAAAATAAAAAAACATTACAGAGATGCTAATATGCCAAACACTCGCAATAAAAATAATGTAGTAATTCCCAAAGTGCGGCTTTCTTTATACCAGAGATAATTTTTATATTTGGGGTTTAAATTTTTCAACTCGTTGCCAGCAGAAATTAAAATACTTCAAGAGGTTGCATTCAAGAAACGCATAAAAAGAAACTTTACCATGCATGCTCTCTATAATTTTGATGAATTTGACAAGGCCGTCTTAGTTTTTAAAAAATAATTTATCTTTTATCAAATTTGTTCTGTATTTTGTCACCGTAGTGTTGATTTTATTGTAAAAGTTATTGTTTATTACCTGATTATTTTAAATTTTTTGATTGACTATTGTTAAAAACTTATTGATAGATTATTTAAAACTTTTGTTTACATTTTTTTTGTTATTTGAGTCTGTAAGATTTAATTTTTATAATTGATCCGATGGTGCATTGCCCGATGAAAAGTATATGTACACGTAATGAAGTTGTAATAACTTCTAGAAAATGTAAAATGTCATATTCCACAGTATGTACTTTTTGGAATTAATAAAATATGACTATGACTATGACATCCTTTCTATGATCTGACCGACGAAGGACATGACTTTTAAAACCCTGTTGTATTCATGGATTCATTGTCTGACTATATTCCTTTCACAATAAAGCAAGTAATTGAAAAATAGCATCTATAAAAGTAGCTACCTATTGATTATATTGTTTTTTTCTTAATACACTCCACTCGGCATAGCCATAATACGCGACATAAGAACAATGTGTTATTGCCTAAAGTACGCTTGACTAAATATCAAAAAACATTTTTATATATAAGTTTTAAATTGTTCAATGCTTTGCCATCATCAACGAAAAGACTTGAGATGGCAGCATATAAAATCTGCTTGAAAAATCAGTTAGTCAAACATGCCCTTTACAAACTGGACGACTTTTATGATAGCAATGCGTCCACAATTGCTTGATTATAAATAACCATATTATGACTATACTTTCGAACTAAGTTTTAGATTTTATTGACATCGTTTTTAATTACGCATGTTTCAGAATTTTTCTTTTTATGGTATTGATTATTATTTGTTTGATTATTGATTATTTTGTAAATTTGACTATTTTTAAGTAATCACCTCTGATTACAAATATTTTTTTCCTCTTAATTAATCAAAGCGGTTTTATCATCCGGTAAATTATGATTGTAAAATTTGACATGTTCCTCAGTATTGTGAAATGCTTTTATGGAATGAATAAATGATGATGATGATAATGATGATGATGACAAATATTTGGTTTTTTTCTTCGTATTTTCGTTATTGTTTTTTTTTATATTTTAAATGTTTATATGATCTGATTCTATTGAGTAGTTTTCCAGTTTAAAATAAAAAAAATATTTTATACAAAAAGTGGATATTATAAAACTCTGAAAAAACTATACATTTACGAGTAGTGGCTTTATCTAGTTGATATCATTATGTTAAAAAAACAATTAGAATCGCTATAAAAAATAACGTTCATAAATGGAAAAAAACAAACAAAATTCATGATTATCCATTACGATTTAGCAACCCTTCTGTGCCGGCGACATACAGGTGGCGCTGATAGCATTGTCTGGCGAAACTAAAAGTAATTTATTTGACCATCTATAACAACATAGATAACAAATGTTTTTTTTATATAAAGGACTGTTTAATTAACTTATTATTTAACCAATGATAACAATAATATTAAAATTAATAGTGCCATTTATAGCATTTTTATATAGGTTGATTACATAACAGAAAAAAATCGATTATAATGCCATCTATAGGTATATTTAAACATTAAAGCGAGTATTTATTACATATTGAAACCTATATACCTAATAAATTAGGAATGTATATAAATAACATTAAAATAATAAGACAATTTATCTCTTCCTTTTATCTCTTCTGTTGTGTAATTAGCCTATGTAAAAATGCGATAGATGGGACTGATAATTTAATGTTATTATTGTTATCATTGATTAAATAATTGGATTTTCATAATCAATCAGCCCTTTATAAAAAAAACATTCATTATCAACGCTATTATATGTAGATGGTTAAATAAATTGCTGTTAGTTTCGCCATCAATGTTATCAGCGCCACCGTAGTCACAGTCGTCAGAGCGGAAGGGTTGCCAAAACGTACTATGGAGTTGAGCAATCAATGCCTTAAGTCTCATCGGCATGTGAATAGAGTATCATACTTTATGGAAAACAAATGGCTCTCGCTACTCTGAAATGGCTTCGCTAACCTTCCTCGAGAAACCGAGAGAAGAGTTTGGAAAATCCGCTGAGCTCCTTCTCGACGGTGGGCTTCCGCATGTCGGTGGCCAGGGAGACGAGTCTTTCCAGGTCATGTTGCAGCCGGAGAAGAGCGTCTCGTTTGGTCGATTGCTTGAACTCGCGCGAACCAGACGGCGTGCGCTGGTGCCCACGGACCTGAAAAAGAGAGCAAAGTTTGATTTTAGCCGATTATATAAACGTATTTCCAAACAAAAAAAACGGGCCCTTAAATGGGGACCACGAAGCGGCAGACGCTGTGTGGGACGGTCCCCCACAAGATGGACCGATGATATTGCCACGGTCGCAGGAAGTAGGTGGATGGAGGCGACTCAAGACCATTCGTCATGGCATTCTATGTGGGAGGCCTATATCCAACAGTGGACGTTTATTTGTTTGTTTTGTTTGTTTATGTTCTTTATTGTGACATTTCACAATAGGTGGGTTTATTGCATAGGTACATATTATATACTAGGCGGATATACTAGAATAAACTGCAGGAGTACGAAGGTGGACTGTAGTGAATGCGATTGTTTATACTCTTTATTGTGAAATTTCACAATGGACGGGTTTATTGCATACATAGATATAGGTACCAGAATAAACCGCGGGAGTACGAAGGTGGACTGTAGTGAATGCGATAGCGGAATAGAAGAAGATAGTTGCATATGGGCCCACTCTATCCTTGTCTAGTCATGCATGCGCGTTGATCATTCTTTAATTGAGTATAATAATTCGGAATTCTTCAATTCCGAATTATTTTACATAAAAATTTCAATTGAAACACAGCTAAACAAAAACCTTAAAAATACAACGATCGTTCAAACTGACAGCAGATATATTATGGCGTAAAAGCCTTGCACTCAGTATATATTTATTGCGACTAAACAAGGATAGAGGGGGCCCATATGCAGCTTTCTCTTTCTATTACTCTATCGATTTCTCAGGCTAGTCGCGTGGTCTATTCTAGTATGCTTTGGTTTATTGTCATACGACAATCTCTTCCAACCAAACCTACTATGAAGTGTTTATATGTATGTGTGCGTGTAACATGTAAGTATGTGTCTTGTTATTGCATTCGATCGACAGAATTGAAATACAATTCCGTTAATTGTATCCCAACTGAAAATGCTAACCCAGCCGGGTATCAAACCCGGACCCTTCAAAGTAAGATCAGGTGAGCTAACCACTATGCCACCGGGATGTGTCTATGCCACACGAAGTACACAGGATGTCTACCGGCTAATGATGACGACGATGATGATCTTTTCCTACTGCTACTCTCGCGAGAAGGCATGCCACAAACTTCCAAGCGGAAACAATTGAAATCATAATGAAATTGAATGCAGGAAAATCAAAGTATATTCTCAAAATCACTTACAGTAGGTACTAGTAAGCATCTCATAAATGTATTTATTTATTTAATTAATCAGATTGCCATTTCTTAGGTGAATACAGGGGGAATTTTGACCTACATATACAATCGGTGCAAGACACCAACAACCCTAATTCTATGGGGGTCACTGAACTCCCGAAACATTTACTTGTCACTTAGTTTTGTATTTTTTGGTAAAAATTCTCGAAAAACTGATTATTCATCAAAAAACAATTGCGGGGAAAATATATGCTTTATAGGCACCTTTCTCAAAAAAACAAAAAAAACAAAAGTACTACATTCAATCGTTGTAATGCTATATGTGATAGAAAAAAGCCGAGCAATATTTCAAGACAAAAAAGGCTTACATACAAAAAAAATCTTTTTACTCAGTTTTTAGGATTAATTTAAAAAAAACTAAATTAACCTACCGCCATATAGTTGTTTATCTATATTTTTTTAATTACCCTACCGCAATGTATGGGTTTGACGCTTCTTTGAAAACCTATATTGCTTATTTATTGAGGCTGAAAAAAGATTATTGTGAATATAGTCAGGTGATGTTAAAAAATCAACAATGTAGAATGGGTTTCTATAATGCATTAATACCACTGCGGTAATAGAGTAATACCATTGATTTTATTAAAATCAATGGTAATACCTACCGCCTCAAAATATTTTCCTTTTTTCAGTCTTCTATTTTATGAGCAAACGATCACTGGAAATTGGTTAATTCTCCATAAAAAAAAACCTCCATGGAAGGGCAGGTATGGGACCTGCCCTGGCCCCCAAATAATCTTACTGAGCAATTTGCATTATTATTTACGTTTCCTAGGTGATTATTATTATACGTATACGTTTTGGGTTATTTTTAGTCATCACGTAAAAAAACGAAACAATGAGTCGATTTCACACTATATTTTGGCGCCGCTAAAACTGTCATTTCGTGGTCATTTCCGACAGTTCGTAATACATAAACACTTCGCGCTAGGGCGCTGGTTTTTTCCACAGTTTGTCGCTGCACTTTTGGAATCTCTGATCGGTTAGAGTACTTGTGACCGACAAAAATGACCTATTTTTCGATTGCCCTTCGAAAAATTACTAGCTAGTTACTTTTAAAAAAATCTAACTGTTTTTTCTCATAAATTACGATAAACGACCGAAGGTCTCGCAAGCAATTTTGTGTCTAATAATTCGAGACTAATTGATAATTGGCAATTGACTATCAGACATTGACTACCAGATCATTGAACAGCAGTCAATCGATATTGAGTTTACAAAATTTAATTTCGAAAAAAAAACGGTGGTAGGTACTTATCTGGTGCCCTCCACCCATCCAAATGACCGAATGAGATTTGAAAAATATATGGCAACCCTACTCAAAAGGTAAGTATCTACTATAAAACATGTATTCACATTATTTCACTTCATGCATTGCTATCGTAGAAATCAATTATTAAAATCATTACTACTTATATCGAAAGGAAGGAAACGATTGACTCGCCGATGCGTAATGGAATTTAACGCCAATCGTTGCACTAATAAGCGATAAAATTCTACTCATCCAAATGTACTAAAATGCGAAGAAATAGTAAATTTACTAAATTCAGTTGCATTATCACAAAGCGTTTAAAACTACGCGGTAGTACATGGAAGCTGAAATCATGGCAAACATCAGAATAATCGACCTTTGCTGTATAATATTGTGAAGAAAACTAAAAGACGAAGAAGTAGTATATTGATGTAATAAAGCTACAAAGCGTTTAAAACTACGCGTAACTAGAAGCTGAAATTGTGGCAAACATCAGAATGATCGACTTTTACTGTATAATATTGTGAAGAAAACTAAAAGACGAAGAAGTCGTACATTTATGAAATTCAGCTGCATAGTCACAAAGCGTTTAAAACTACGCAATAGTACCTGCAATCATGGCAAACATCAGAAAGATCGACATTTATTGTATAACTGTGAAGAACACTGTGCTCGTCGCAAGGTCGCCTGAAGGTCGAATTTTCACGCAATAAGTTTCATGTATAATCATTATATTGGTTACATAATATAATGATTATATGTTACATTATATTTGTTCCTGATAATATGGTGTCGCACAATCGCGATCGTTTACGAGCCTAAATAAATAATTATTCTACAGTTCCCGATAAGATCGTTTTTTTATGTTGATAACGGTATTAATTATTAAATCACGCAAAACGACCTACAGACACGTTTGGCCACCTGCATTTATTAACATATTTTATCTTTTTACTCTCGAAATTATAACATTTTATGTAAATTATTTGAGCCACTTTTAAAGGGGCACTTTCTGAGGCGTAATTGCCTGCAATTTCTACTAATTAACGCAGAAAATATGTATTCCAAAATTCTGAAAAAAATCGAGCAACTGATGAAGTGTGTCTTCATAATACAAGTAATGTCGAAAAAACTAATAGGTATATTCGCAGTAAAAAATCACAGTGAATTCACAGCGTGAAAGGGTATTTCATAATTTGGCCAAAGTATAGATAGGCCTGTCAATTTGTATACGAAGAAGACCTCGACCTTAAAAAGGGTCATGTAGCTTTTAATTATTTTGTTTCTGTTTGTCGCAGGAAAGTATACAACATTACGAAATGTTGGTCCTCGTTAGTTTAAGTAACTATACTTAAAAACAACCATTTAGGTAACCTCTCAAAAACTTCGTATTCTTCGACTTAAATGAATTATTTTTGAAAAAACTTCTTAGCCCAGTCAGTTTATACTTCCGACCTTGCGAAAGATCATGTAGTACATTTTTTTTCTGTAGTTCATGTAGTTTGTGTAGTTCTAAAGATCATGTAGTTATAAATTATGTTGTTAGGACCTATGCCAATAGTAAAAGACCTAGTTTGCAGCTTCAAGACCTGTGCAAGCTGCGCAAAGCTCAAACAGCGAATTTTTTAAACTTTTTTCGGATTTTGCTCAGTATTGTCTAATGTACCTATACAACCTACGATAACGTTATTCTTTTCTTTTTTTAATTAGTTAAAATTTGCTACAATTTACGCGTGAGCCGAATGTTTTGAACTTTTCGAGATGCAGCTTTTCTAAAATTGGCAATATTTTAAAAATAAATAAAAAAAATACAACAAAAAACAAATTGGAAATATTCTGGGATGGCGCATTGATAAGATTGCCAAATAATGCCAAGTTTCGAAAAGCTGTATCTCGGAAACTTGTAAAAATACGATGCTTGGTTTATGCTTAAATTGTAACAAATTTATTTTACAAAACTACAGTATTATTTTTTCTTGAAAGACACATACTTTAGAAAATACAGAGCAAAAGTCGAAATAAGAACAAAAATATCGCTGTTTTTTGGGTATTGCGCATCATGCACAGGTCTTTCGAAGCCGCAAACTTGGTCTCTTATAATTGGCAAAGGTCCTAACAAAATATAGAACCACATAAAATTACAGAAACTTCATGAACTACAGAAGATATAGCTGCATATAGACGATATAGCTGCAGATATATATATATATATATATATATATATATATATATATATATATATATATATATATATATATATATATATATATATATATATATATATATATATATATATATATATATATATATATATATATATATATATATATATATATATATATATATATATATATATATATATATATATATATATAGAACTGTATGACCTTTCTCAAAGTCGGATGTATAAATTGACTGGCCTAAGAAGTTTTTTTCAAATATTGCAGTCATTGAATACGAATTGCAGTCAAAGAATACGAAATTCTTGAGAGGTGTAAACGCTTGTTTTTTGGTTATTTTGTCTCTAAGAACAGTTAGGAATTCTTAAACTAACAGGAACAAAACGTCGCAATGTTTTATACTTTACTGCTATTTACAGAAACAAAATAACAAAAATTATAGATCAGAATAGTTTTCCGATATAACGGTTTTATTACCAACGTAGACACTCTTCGTCAGTTCGCTCAATTTGTTTCAAAATTTTTAGAATATATATTTTCTGTGTAATATAAGTTTTTTGTAAAAATGGCAGAACTGGGCTTAAATATTCTAAATATTTTCTTTGGAAAAAGCATGATATTTTGCTTCTATAAAATGCATGATCCGGGAATTTCAAACAGATAATTAAAACTGACACACTATTGCCATTGATAAATCAATGCTATTACTATAAGATTACTATACGAGTTAGTAGAAATTAACGCGGTAAAATCAGTTTTTCTCATAATAATATTATATTCTTTTGGAATTAATGCAGTTTAGATAGCTCACATACTGCCATCTTTATAAAAAAAATAAAATAAACATACCGATAAATAGGTGTTTATAAAGATTTTTATTTAAAAAAATCTAACAACCTACCGCCAGATAGGTGTTTATGAAATGTTTAAAAAAAACTAACAACCTACAGCTAAATAGGTGTATATTAAGCATTTTTAAAAATCCAACAACCTGCCGCCAAATAGGTGTTTATGAAACTTAAACAAAAAGACAACCTACCACCATATAGGTGTTTGACGCGTCTTTAAACGCCTATATCACGATTATTTACATAGATTAATCAAATAGATAGACCATAATATACATCAGACAAATTCGGAATCAGTGTGATGAATATAGTGGGGTGACATTAAAAATCTGTAATGTACAAGAGTTTGCTAAACTGCATAAATACCATTATTTTATTCTTAATACGATGTATTGTTTAGGTTGTATATTATACATATATACATGTATTTAATATACGATGTATATTAAAAAGAATAAAAATACGACTGCCGTTACAGAAAGTGAACTATTGTATTTATAATTATTTTTATTACGGTTTTCTTATACAATATATAAGATTCGAGTATTTGTCCACATAGATATATGTATATTTCCGGAATTTACTTAATCAGATCTTTCATTTGACAATAAACACGATATATTTATGTTAATTTATTGACATTTAGACATTTGGACATTTAGACAATTACCTACTTACTTGGAATTTGGATATTTAAGGTAACAATATAATATACCTAAATCGGTGCAAGCGTTTAGAAGTTATGGTGGAATAGAGAAACGAAAGACATACATAGAAGAACCCTGAACACATTACACTCCTTTTTTGTTGGACAGTCGTATAAAAACAGAACCGAGCTTATCGGTGACTAACTAACGCGTCTGGCGACAGCGTTATTTTTGATAAATCGGTTTCGGAACAATAGTATTGCAGTGTCTATCTTTTTTTTTTACGCAGCAATAAAATTATTTAAATCCATACCAAGCGCGTAATGTAGCTCTCATTGGACGGCATGGCGAGCACACAACGTTCACGCGCGAGATACACAAAGTCAATTGAAACGTATTAATGTAAATTAAAAACCGACGCCCGCTAGCCATTTTCCTCGGCTGCAGGGACGAGCCGCCAGGCGGAAAATATCGATAGGAAAAACACAGCGATCGATGAACACAAATAAAAGACTGTCGAATCGTTGTAATGCCCCTTCCTTACGGTGGTCAATGCTTGGCCGCATCGCTAAAGTGGAAGCGAGTCGGCACCACTCATCACGTGTGGAAAATCTAGGGAAAGAGCGAGAGAGGCATATACCCAGTGGCGTAACTAAGCCGGTGCAGCCGGTGCGGTGCACCGGGGACCACCGTAGTGTGGGGGCCCAAAATTGAACACAGTCTACGATCGATGTTCAAAGATTATTTATTCCAAAAAAACCCGGCGAGGGTATAGAACTTACAATTAATAAATACATTTTTTATAATATTCATATTTAAAACATATCATATATCTGGCAAAAATAAAATTAAATCACGTTAGAAATCTGAAAGTCAATAAACTATACAAAATCAACCATTGCATTGTCTAAATATTAAAAAAAGCACTTAGAAATATCAAAAATAGAAATACCAAATCCAAAAAAATAATAAATAAAAGAGTATAAATCTATAAATAAAAAAGAAAAAATAATAGAAAGGCAAATCCATTGAATGATCTCGGAAATAAATAAATCAATAATAATAATAATAATAATAATAATAAGGAGTCCAATTTGGAAAGAATCAAATAACAATCACAAATAATGATGTTCCATCCAACTGCTAGGAAGCTAAGGAAGCCTCAAAAATTAATGTCTCAAAACTGATCGCTGATTTTGCGGAGAACAAATCAAGACGAAAACCATTGTAGATATGTATGTTCATACTTCTTATAATAAATTAAGTACATAGTTAATTTAAATATGTATATGCAAAAATTGGTACATTTGTAATAATATTATGTGGGTACTTTTAATCTTACCAGTTTCGCACTTAGTAGTTCTACTCAGAAAAAAAAACAGATAAAAAGTAACTTTATTAAGGTGGAGAAATATAATTCAGTAGTTAAATGAACAGTAAAGCCAGGGGCGGATCTATATAAGGGCTTTTTGGGCTGCAGCACAGGGCCCCGTGGATATACAGGGCCCCAGCCTCCATTGAAAACAATGGACAATATTGTGAACCGAGTTCCTACCGAGGCTAGTGCCTTGTCAATAGGTAACTAGTAAAGAATGTTTGTTTAAATTTTACTTATATTAACTAGCCTTACCATTATTTATTTATTTATTTATTTATTTTCAGGAAAACCAACAGCTAATTATAATTTAACAATGCCGGAGTAACATAGCAGAGAGCCAATTAAAGGTTTTCACGTTTAAATAACGTTGTAGAAACATATGTGATCTTTCAATTAAAGCTATCGATTAAGAATGCATCAAAAATTATTCAACAATTAATGCTAAAAAATTCACTGTTCAGCCGCTGCCTAGCTGAGTTAACACTCGTACAGAATAGATCAAAGTCAAAGCGTTTAATCATGTCATTGAAATTGTCACTTGTTCGCCACAGAAATGCATTTTGCCTATAGTTGGTATACCATCATGAGGAACATGAAGAGCAGGGTTAAATCTATTGAGTTTGGAAGGAACATGGAGATTAATTTTATTTAGTAAGTCAGGACAGTTAATATTATTGGAGGTAATTTTTAGCAAAAAGGTTAAGTCCGCGGTTTCACGCCGCTTAATCAAGGGGAGAATATGAAATTTCTTGCATAAATTGAAATAGTTAGATGAGCTGTATGGGATTTTCAGACGGAAGCAGAGATATTTCACGAACTTCATTCGAATGCGCTCGATTCTGTTTATATATTTGTCATAACAAGGGTTCCATACTTGAGATGCATATTCCAAGATGCTTCTGACAAAAGTGCAGTAAAGGATCTTGAAAGTTTTAGCACGGTGAAAGCAAGCTGCACTCCTCATAACAAAACCTAAAGCTTTGGAAGCTTTAGAAACAATAGATTGAACGTGATTATCGAACAGTAGATGAGAATCATGAATGACACCAACAAGGCCGTGCCCAGAAATTTTTTTCGGGGGGGGTCCAAAAAAAAAAAGTTTAGCGGAATACTCCTAATGTATTTTTTGCACCTAAAAGTCGATTTTATCTAGTGTAGATCTATTTCATTTTGGAAAGTCGATTCTATCTAGTGTAAATCCATTTCATTTCGGGGGGGGTCCGGACCCCTCGGACCCCCCCCCCTGGGCACGGGCTTGGACACCAAGATCTTTAACCACGCTGCACCTCTGCAAGTTATGAAATTTTAATGAGTATGAGACTAGAGTAAATATTTTTTTACGGGTGTAGGTGACAACGGTGCATTGACATTAATATCAATACTTGCTTAATTAAGCTACTAATTGAGATATTATTACAATTAGTATTAACGTTGTTTAGTTTAATGTTGTTTAGTAGCAATAGCATTAGTATTAACGTTGTTTAGCAACGTTTTCTTACGCTAATCGATTTGTCTATTTTTAGTGAAAAGTTAAATGTCTTACAGTTGTGTTTGTGTGTCTGTCATATTATAAAATAAAATATTGTATTGTCCTTTCTCTTTCCTATATTATGTACCTAGTGACAACATTATAAAAAAATGTTTTTTGACAAAATGGCAATTAGTTGATTAATTAGACAGGCCCCCAAGTAATAGTTAGCCCAGGGCCCCACAAACGCACAGTCCGCCCCTGAGTAAAGCGTCTTATTAATATAGTTTCAATTCCCGTAACAATGTTTCTGTGATCCCACATGTTCCGCTGAAGTTCTTGGGACCCCAAATGAAACGCTGACTTACCTATAATGTAGTTACAAAATAGATAAGTAATGTAACCATGTATATAGTAATTTCATCCTATGTGCCATAATAAATGTAAGTAAGTATGGGGCCTTTTGTTCAATTTTGCACCGGGGTCGTTTTTTTAGTTACGCCAATACATTGCGTTGGTCAATGTTGGGCCCCATCGTTAAGGTGAAAGCGAGTCGGCAGCACTGTGAGTGTGAAAAATGTAAGGGAGAGCTAGACATAGGCAATGGGACATATGTTGGCTTATATTCATCTTTAGCTGTCGCTCGCTCGGGTCAAACTGACCAGTTTAGGTTTAAACGTAAAGGTTGAGACCTTGCCCATTTCAAATAATTGAGCTCTCAGCAGTGCGACTGCAGCTTCTCGTTTTGCACACTCGACCATGTGCCATATTCGTCAATTGCCGCAACTTAAACAACAACCCCTCCTTCATAGAAGATTTCGTCAGCCGTAAAATCTCATTCTACACTTTATTTTCGTGTCCGGGCCAGGTTAGGACACGTCTCTCCAAAAATATAAACATCCTACACTGGTCCGACGTACGCAACGTACGCAACGCATTATGACATCTGGACCTTGTATTTGAATGAAAGCATACACTTATCCTACGCAACGTTGCGTTTGATAAGTGTGTCTGCTTCCATCTAAATTCAAGGGCCAGTTGTCATCATGCGTACTCGGACCCTAACGATACCGAAACACTGGTCCTACGTACGCAACGTACGTAGCGCATTATGACATCTGGCCCTTGAGTTTGCATACGTCATATTGCGTTGCGACGACAATGTAATGTAATGTAATGTTGATATTTTTTCAAGCGCGCCGATAGCGAATAGCATAATGATGTCATTAAATCTTTGATGTAGTCTTAACCTGAAAAGTGTTTCAACTAATAGGATAGTTTTTTTTTAATCACACGATAACCATAAGTTTGGCAATTGTCTGGCGGCTATGTTTGCTCAGCGATACGAATATTAAAAGTAATTAAAATAGATGACATTCAAATTTACTAGTATTGAATGGTTTGACACTAAATACTGTTAACACGATGGCTCACAGAGGTAGTTGCCTTAAATTGATTTCAAACAAACTTGAAACAAACAAACAAACAAAGTAGGTACTTGCACACAATAACGAAACGTGTTAATTTTATTTCAGTGTAAACACGGGCATCGCACTAACTCAAGCCGCAGTCGGTATACTGTGCAAACGGCAGACTGGAGTGGCAGCCATATGGCGAGACTACCCGCTTGTTTCTGAGATTAGTTCAACGACCATCGGCGAAGACAACTCCTGTGAAACAATGGGCTCGATTGCGTTTCTCTTGAAATAAAATCTGTGAACGAGACAGAGCAGTACGTCAAAGCGGAATGTGAAATGAACGGTTGCCACTTTTCCGCATTAAAACTACCCACCGTAGATAAATCAGCTAAATCTATCACCGCACGAAATATGTTCAAACTTATTCGGGCGTCTATAAGTTCGACAGGTAGTTTTGGTGCGGAAAATCGAAGATAGTTCATTTCATATGCCGTTCTAACGTATTGCTCTGTCCCGTTCGGTTGAACTAAGTTCCTATTTTAGTTCACGAAGAAACACAATCGGGTCCAATGTCTAGTAATCGTATTACGATTTGTGGTAGCCCTTAGGATTCATAATGTCTCCTGCTCCGATTTCAATTTTGTTCTAATAGGCAGCCGGAGAGGCAGCCGGAGAGGCCTGGACTGTCCGGCCAAATCCGTCAGGCCAAACCCGTCGTATGTAGTGGGAAATCCCGAACTGGAGGTGCGGCCGGAGGCTGCCTCTCATCGAATGAAATTTCATTCGATGGCCAGATGGCCTGTTGAGGTCGCAGGCCGGCCCGGTGTGTGTGTGGCGTGCGGCCGTCAGTTGCGCGCACAGCAGCGCTCAGTACGCGCTTACTATAGAATACTATGCCCATTACTATGCACAATTCTATTGAACATACTACACACTTACTATAAAATACTATGGCCATTACTGTGGAATCAATTCTTTTGGGCTCCAAAATAACCCGTGAATAAAATATTTGAAATCTAGTTGCTAATATGCTAAATGCATTGTCAAAATACGACTGGCACGTAATTTTCGGTGGTTGTATATTATCATGTCTACTTATGATATCTACTCTCAATGGGAAAGCGTCGCCGCGTCATCACTATGAGTAGTTAAGGCATATTTCTTAAACTAAGGAAGGAAATAGTGTTTTTTATGTTTCTTCGTCCATACGTAGGTAGTTGCGAATTTTGGGTTTCAATTTTAATTCAGTCAATAAATTTATATTCGTTAATATCCGTCTCTTTCTAAGCAAATCCTTAGTCTATTCTTCGCGTTTTTTATTTCTTTTCTTCTTTTGAGAAATTTCCAGCAAAGTCAGAGCGTTTGTGTCCGTCATCATTGTACCGATGAACTGAGTAGACTGAGGGACTGAGAGACGGGGCCGACGCCCCTACACACCTCTGGCCAATTCCGGCCGCGCCTTCAGTCCAGATCCGTCCGGCCGGGCCTCATCGTGTGTATGCCGCATAAGAGAAGCTACTGTCTGGTATACTGTGCATACAGTATCATCAGAGTCTCTATAGATTGTTGATGTGTAAACCATTACATACCTTATATTGCTTTCGATTTTAAATATATAGCGTCTTCTTGAAGATAATTTTTAAAAAAGGTTGAAAAGCAAATCGAAAATAATGAGCTAAGCGCGTCGATAAGGCAACATGAATGATAAAAATATACGTCTTTGTGATTAATAATAATAAAAATACATCAAAGCATATGAAATCGAAGACTATCGCGGTTGTTTGACATTATAAATAGGATAGAAAACGAATTTACCGCGTGAAATTTGTAGGACCCGACGTTTCGGTGACGTTGCAGCCGCCGTTGTCAAGGGTAAACTGAAGAGCTGTCAGTCCGTTGTTTTGCGGGTAGGCCGCAAACCTCTGCCGCCACTGCGTAGGTTATAACGGTGGTGGGGGGCCGGGCCCGGAGCGAGGGAATTTTGAAAATCCGTCTTCCACACAACAGTCACTGTATCCTGTTTTATGTCTTTGCGTTCGGCGTTCGGCGGCGGGAACATTTTAAGAAGAGGGTTCCACGTAGAAGAGAGTTTGTAGCCGTCGTCTCTATTGAAGTTCGGAGTTCTTCTACTTTCTACTTTCTACTTTCTGCATTTCTACTTTCGAACAATTCTACTTTCCTCGCATGATCCGGGAAGCCATTGAAATAAGAAGAACTCCGAACTTCAATAGAGATGACGGCTACAAACTCTCTTCTACATGGAACCCTCTTCTTAAAATGTTCCCGCCGCCGAACGCCGAACGCAAAGACGTAAAACAGGATACAGTGAGTGTTGTGTGCAAGACGGATTTTAAAAATTCCCGCGCTCCGAGCCCGGCCCCCCACCACCGTTATAACCTACGCAGTGGCGGCAGCGGTTTGCGGCCTACCCGCAAAACAACGGACTGACAGCTCTTCAGTTTACCCTTGACAACGGCGGCTGCAACGTCACCGAAACGTCGGGTCCTACAAATTTCACGCGGTAAATTCGTTTTCTATCCTATTACATCAAAGCAGTTTTTTTCTGTGAATTACTGTTTCTACGGTTTTTGCGTCGTTCCGATAAGGAAGCTGCGTTGACGGTTTTTACTGCGTTGACAGTTTTTATGCAACCTTTGCTCGCCGCCGAAACCACGGTCACGGCCGCCGCAATCTCAAGAAAAAATATTAAAATATGTATCGACGTTGAAACATCGAAAGTGTACGCCGCTTGTTTTTATCGTTAGAAGTCGATATTGCGCATTATCTAATCCTCCGACCCAGTTCGTCCTTGGTCTTCCCCTAGTTGCTCTAGTCGCCTAGAATTACAGCGCTGTTATAATTTTCAGACGCATGAAATCATTCATTAATCTCGTGCGTGGCATTATTATTTCAAGGTTTATTTTCTTTCTTACTGCTCAACTTTTTTGCTGAGGTTGTTGATTTATTATAATATTCCAACACAGCCAGGCCGAGTGTTTATTTAGATTTTCAAAGAGGTCTTCAAACTATCAGAAGCTTGTCTACGTTTTTTTAAGAAGTTCATCTACCTACTCAGCATAACGTTTGACAGCCTCGCGGTTTCTTAGATTCTGATGAATGATTCTTCAGATATCGTCGTTGATAATTCAATACATATGTACGCCATATATCAGAAAGGGCCGTCTCTTCAGGAGGGAGTAAAAACATTATACCCCGTTTCTATTCAAGCGATTTTTGCAAAATTTGGAATTTAGTTTAGTATAAACACGCCAAATGTTGGAATGTGTTTTATTTGATTCCAAATAAATGGACGACATTAATGACATTTTTATTGTCAACATTTTATTTTCACACAATTCATATTTTTTCTTATGTCTTGATATATCAAGATATGTATTCTTGATATATATATTTTCTTGATATGTCTTGATATATTAAGAACAAAGCTCTATTCATTAACTCAAATCGGGATCTCGTCAGATAGATGATGAAAGCGTCGCATAAGTAGTGCTTTTTAAACAATTCATAGCAAAAGTTGTTTGGAGATTTTTAAGCTATTGCCATTCTATTGCATAGCTTTTATCGCGGGCCTAGGCCAGCGCGGCGACCGAATGAAGAAATTTCTTAACGAAAATTAATGATTTTAAACTGATAATTACGTCTAAACGAGTAGGTACTGCTTACGATTTGAAAAAAATATATGTTAAACAAAAACATTTTCCTAATATTCTTAGCTTTGAATATTTTAGATTTTGTTTATATTACATAGTGTAATTATTTTTTTTAAATTAGGCCTAACCGAACACAAAAACGACTACTACGCAAATAATATCTGACGTATTATTATGAAACCTGCACCATTTTAAAGATAATTTAATTATCTATCTTTTTATCTACGAATTTTTTCGAATAGTCAAAGAATATTATCCGTTTTTTTTGCTTTATGGAAAAAAAATCGTGTGCGGCGATCTATCGGAAGACGTTTAAATTATTCCGAATCATTTGCTTCCGCAGCCGCAAATGATTCGGAATAATTTCAACGTTTTCCGATAGAGCGCAGTTATCTGATATCAGAAAAAATAAAATAAATAAATAATTATAATTGCATGCTATGCAATAGCTTTACCGCGGCAGTCCCCGAGTGCCACACGTATTTTTTATTTTTATTTATTTATTACACGAGCTGCAACTTTTGGCTAGACGATTATTTGTCGTTTGATGTGATATAATCTTTGCTATTCCTCAGGCTGAATGTTTGGGTACATAAAGGATAATGTTATTCACAGAACTGTGTAAGAAGAGATAGATTCCTATGGATAGATTTGGTTGAAATTTCAATATTCTCGTGGACATTGCCATTTCTGTTATTAAGTTTAGCTTATTGCCGATTTTGATTCTTAGGAAAAGGACTTTGCCAATTTTGTTTCCCACAAATGTGAGAAAAAAAACACACTTTTACATTCGTGAGAAACAAAATTATGAGAAACAAATATTCGTGAGAAACAAACTGAACCCATGCAGGGTTGCCGAAACAAAATAAAGTAATTAGTCTTTATTGGAAAGACCTATTTTGTATTAAATAGTTAAATCCTTTGTCGAAAATATATTTTTATTCCTTATGCATTACAATAATGAAAGAAATACTAAGAAGATTAAGACTTAATATGATTTAGAATATTAAGAAATAATTTTAAGCAAAACTCAGACTACGTACTTATTATTCATTATTGTAAGTTATTTTTATTACATACTTAAACCCTCATAATACCTTCATCAAAATTATATTTTTGTCAATAATTAGATCCTAGAAATATTAGGAAGGTCAGAAATGAATATTCAGAAATCAGTTAAAACTCTGCCTAAGGACCTATCTAGACTTTTGTTCTCTATTCATCATACAGTTTCATTATATTAATAGATGGATTGGTTTTTCTTGATGTTCACACATGATTTCGGCAGCTTCATTCATTTCAATTCCGTTCCGTGGAACAATTTGCCTTCTATTTTTCTGGTATTTGCGGTTTCATACGGGCCTTACTTTTTGGCAAAGGCGAAGGATGAGACTCCATACTGTCGATTTACATTAAGTTTTTCTTATTGATAACACTGAAAATTATTTCTTTTTAAACAAAATCAGAGCAGAGACACATCACTGTCTCTCCAAGTTCTTCTTCTTCTTTTTTTCCTTTTGGCAATCAACCTAATGAGGGTGATTTCTGCCAGGTGGTCCTCTCCAAGTTAGTATGACGTCGCGAGCAAAATGACCGCCGCAAAATCGCTTGCGATTGGTTAATTTGGACATTGCTATTGTTGTTTCAGAAAATTACGTTTTTCCCGTACAATTGCCGTTTTTGTTTCTCAGCCCACATTTAGAATCGGATTTGTTTGTTAATTTCTTTAGAAGAATAACCAAAAAGTGATTATTTTGCTAGACACAACTGTAACTCATTTTAACCTTTGGGTGAACTTTGCCGGTTTTGGTTCTATAGGCCTGATATGAGGTATTATAAATAATACTAAAAAGATAGGGTAATGTGGCCATTATTTGGGGTAAAACGACATTTTTTTAAAACACTTCTGTTTTTCGTTTAAAGATAATAGCATTTTTTTAAAGCTATTGCATAGCTTTTATCGCGGGCCTAGGCCAGCGCGGCGACCGAATGAAGAATTTCTCACGAAAATTGAGGATTTTAAACTGATAATTACGTCTAAACGAGTACTGCTTACGATTCGAAAAAAATATATGTTAAACAAGATCATTTTCCTAATACTCTTAGCTTTGAATATTTTACATTTTGTTTATATTACATAGTGTAATTAATTTGTGAAATTAGGTCTAACCGAACACAAAAACGACTACTACGCAAATACTATCTGGCGTATTATTATAAAACCTGCATCATTTTAAAGATAATTTAATTATCTATCTTTTTATCTACGATTTTTTCGAATAATCCGGTATTTTTGCTTTATCGAATAAAAAATTCGTGCGCGGCGCTCTATCGGAAGACGTTTAAATTATTCTGAATCATTTGCTGTCGCAGCCGCAAATGATTCGGAATAATTTCAACGTTTTCCGATAGAGCGCAGTTATCTGATATCAGAAAAAATAAAATAAATAAATAAATATATTTGCATAAGTTGTTAAAAATGCTATGCAATAGCTTTACCGCGGCAGTCCCCGAGTGCCACACGTATTTTTTTCTTTTTTTAGGTCAACTGTGTAACACCTATTACTAAAGATTATAATAATACCTGTACCTATGTACATATATATAGTATTTATTATAAATAATATTTTTATAAAAAATAGGCGAAATATGTCACATGTCATGGAAATATCAAAGGCGGGATGACATGTCATATGGGAATTCACAAATTACGAATTTCAATGAACGCAGTTTCTAGCTGCCGTCAAAATGTTCGTCGACAAGAGATCTACTGCCATGTTGTAAAGATGAGTAAATTGGATATAATTGCATAAAAAAGCAAATATATATTTTTTTATTCATGACATTATAGCAATTATGGACATACATACATATATATGACATATTTTTTTAATTTTAATTTCATTTTATTTGGGAAACAGACAGTACAAAAAAACATATTTACTCAATCAAAATTTAACAAACATAAACTGTTTATATGTTTCCACCTTTTAAACGGCCATATAGTGCGCTATTCGAGATAAAAGAAAAGTTTAAAAGATACAAGATTTTTTAAAAGTGAAATTGTTAGGGTTTTTTAAAAAACAACAAAAAAAATAATTCTGAAATAATTGCTACGTTACTAAACAGTCCAAATTTTTAAAAAGCAAATATAAAGTAAATAGAGCAAAAATAACTGTAAATAGATTCATAAATATGTGTATTAATATGATAATAAATGACCTAATAAATAATTAGATAGTAAGAATAAAACTAAAATATATATTAATGTAATGTAACACATTATGAGAACGAAAAATATATACATACATATGACATACATAATATATGACCTTCATGACATAGCAGTGTCAACGACGATATATTCAAAAACAGTTTTAATGGCAAATTCGTTATGATTCTTATGTCAGATGGGCGTATATTTTGGATTGCAATTCTCCATCTATTTTTCGACGCAAACAACTTTGAAGAAGTTATATCCTTTATCCTTTAGTCTTTTAGAGTACCTATAGCATTTGAGACTCTGACTAGACACAATGAGAATAGCAATGAATAAGTGCACAACCCTTCACTATGTCATAAACAAGGACGTATCCAGGGGGGATGGGGAGGGGGCACAGGGGACCCGTCCCACCCCCCCGAAATTTTTTGAGTAAAAAATAAAGTCGAGAAAAATGTAGAATCAGGGAGAATCCGCAACTTAAGGATCTAGTGTCAGGCACGTATCCAGGAGGGGGGATTGTTGGGATTTAACCCCCGGAAATCCGGTATATATTCGTTACATAGTACGGGCAAATTGAAGTTTGGTGGGTGCCGCGTGCGTTGTTTCAATGAATGCCCCCCCCCCTCGAAATCAATGAATGTCCCTCCCCCCCCCCCCTCCCCGAAACTGAAGTCTGTATACGTGCCTGGTCATAAACTATCAATATGCACTTGAAAAAGTCTGTTGAAATATAACGCTGTTTATGTAATTGCACTATAATGGTAATTCTTCACTGAGAATAATTTCCAAGTTATTTAATCATGTTTACATGAATATTTTAACGCGTCATTGATTTTCCTGTAATGTGTTTGCTTTAGGGCATGTTTTAATAAATTAAATATGTTTTCGAAATGTGTATACATATATCAGTCTCGTATTGCATAAGTAGCCTCGATCAGATCGTATTGTTTTGTAATGTTTAACTTTGTAACATCCCGAATGAAAGAGAACTTAAAAAACTTACTCGATCTAAAATCGAATCCATTTCAGAAGAAAATCAGCTAGGTAACTAAATATACAATATAATATTTAAATTAAACAGTTAAAACACGACCGTGCTTGAAACTAATGATAAACTAACTGATAAGAGGGCACCACGACAACCTAATAGATATACATACGTCCCACTGACCATCCACGGCAGCAGCTTATGTCACTATAAAATGTGTGATAAGCCGTCGATGTTCCTATATTTACTCATAATAAAACAATCGGCGACCCCATGTCACAGCTCATGGCCACAGACGACAACGAGTGGTTCAACCGACGATTAGTTATAATATCAGTGGTATTATGTAAACGGTATTATACTTTAGAGATGCCTAGAATTAGGCCCGATCTATCGTCCGTTCTGTGCCTCAGCCATAAGGCTCGAAACCAGCCGCCATTTTGCTTTTTCGTTTTGATGTTTCAATCGATATAGGGCCGAGTCTTTAAAATATCCACAAAATTTCAAATTTAATAACAAAACAAAACAAATTTAAGTATCAAAGGCGAAAGCTCGATAAAAACAAGCCACGAGGCAAGAATACACGCAAAAATATTCCGTAAACGCGACGAACAAATGAACAAATGAAGGCCCGATGGCATAGTGGCTAGGTCGCCTGATCTTACGTTATATGGTTCGAAGGGTTAAATTCCCGGCTGGGTCACCATTTTCCGTTGGGATAAAATTAACGGAATTGCATTTCAATCCTGTCGATTGAATGCAATAAAAAGATACACACTTACACACGTGTTACGCACAAACATATAGATAAACGCTTCATAGAAGGGTTAGTTGTAAGAGATTGTCGTATGATAATAAACCAGCCCAATGTAAAATCTTACAATAAAGAAGAGATACAAACAAACGAACGAAAGAGGGGAGAAAAGCATTCGACATTTTCAAGCATTGCTGAAGAGTCGACTATGCGATACTTCGCTTGAGCCACTCCTTAGAAGAACAGCTGACTCGTCTATAGAATTAAAATAGGTACTCGAGCATTCGATGCTTAAAAATCGACTATAGATTCGGGTGTAACAGTACATAACACTAAACGAACGAAGAGCTAGAGCAAAAGCATTCTGCTCTTGCTCTTCCAGTGTAAATGATTATTAGCCATTCTTGTTAGTCGAGGAAAAAGATCAAGAGCAAGAACGGCAGAACGATTTCGCATTCTATCTGTTTTTCAGCTCTATAATGTAGCGAATGAATGCTCAGAAAGTTATCAACTTCGCCGAGACCAAACGTAATCGCACGGACGATGTCTTGGCGACGATTGTATAACAGCAAGTGCTTATTTCATCGTAATGCACAGGTTAATTAAAAAGAAAAAGAAATGAAAAGAGCGCCGTTGGTGGATGACAGCTCTAGTGGATAGCAGACCAAGAGTGCAACATGTAGAGCAGAGCAAAGGCAACTTTGCTCTCGATATAATTCTATTAATTGAAGACACACATCGCTCGTGCAATCCATTTTGAATACACGAACGCAAATGGTTTTGGGCAGTGTTTTGGCACGTAAAATGCTAGAACGCTTTGAAAAGACCGCCTAGTCGAGCGAGCGCGTCTGAACACGAACGAATGCTCCTAGGCTTTCGCGCGCGCTAGCGTCATTTGCATTATGAGCAATTCTTTGTTTTATAGAGCATTCTATGTAGTTACCGCCGAACGGCGGTTAGAATATTTATTTATTTATTTATTTATAACGTACAAGAACAAAAAAATACAAGGACATGCATACTGTTGTACATGAGGAATAATTAAGAACAAACATTATAATAGCGAAAAACATAGATCTATGGATATAAATATGCTAGCATATCCGAATGAGGCGAAATCGCACAACCAACTAGACCTAGAAGGTCTGTCTCTGGCTGTGCTGTGTTATACCAACTGTATTTTTGTAACTCGCGAACTGACGAAGGTGATCAATTTTAAATATTTCTAAATCTAACAAATGTGTTGTTTACACAAATTAAAGTAAAATTTAAAGTAGAAAAAAATAAATATATATGTATGCAATTAAGGGCTAAAAATAAAGTAAACTTTACATTATATACAATAAATTTAAGTGGAAAATAAGTAATAATATATACAAATATATGAATAAACACTACATTCTAGTATATATGTTAGAATGTTCTCAAGCTTAGAATGTTCTTAAGCTTACCCCACTCTGGTTAAAATCACGTGATTTTGGTAGAGTGGGGAGTGGGGGTAGAATGAGAATTCGCTCGCTTGGTGTAAATGAACAGTTAGCAGTCGCTGGAGTATTTTAACAAAAGTGCTATTTGGATAGAACTAAAGTAAAAAATACGAGAGCCAAAAGTATTTTGGCATAATTTATCGCCAGCTTTTTAGTTTGAACATGTTTAATTCGACACAGATAGCTTTATATTATAGTCGGGACTTTTGATCTAGATGCCAGAAAATATATACCCTATCAACTAGCGACCATCTCATATCCAGAAGAGTTTTTACCGATCAAAGCCGGGAAGCATACATGTTTAGAAAGGATTATTGAGGACTCCAAAAAGGAATTATATTTGCTTTGCTGGGAGACCTGTATATTGCTAGAATATTAATATTACCTTCCAGCAATAGGGAAAGACAAGTTTCATGTACAAGTTTTTCCGTAACTACTCCTAACTTTATTTCTATATAGATGTATTTAGTATTGTGGCAATCAAATTGATTTTTTTGTTGGCAAATAAAAATTATTTGGCAAATACAAGATTAAAATATCGAATAAGTTATCGTAACTATGTATGTAGGCACCGTCATAAAATCGACGATTTTTTTATTTACGCTGCGTATATTTAATGACAAAATATTAACGCTGTCGGTTTCCATGATATTGATTTTACAATTATTCAGGCAATCAAATCTCTAGCAGGTGATTTTTTTAATGACATCTAAGTAGTTTTCTTGTAAAAATATGTTACAAGAGAAAGCATCGGCTGATGTATAATATGATAATAAACGAACAATATTATGAATAATGTAAATAAAAATAATAGCAAATAAACAATTTATGAAATGTAGCAAAAGATCTATATTATTTAAATAAGAAACGGAATTTACTATAATGACACATACTCGTACAACATGAAATAGTTCTGATTTAATCGAATAAAAGTGAAAGAGTATGGCATTAGTTAAAAAGGGCAACGATTAGTCAATTTAAGCAAACGTGTCTTCGCTACGCATGCGAAATAACTTCGAGCCTCTTTGCAGCAGCAGAAGGTAAAGCGCCTTTCTTTGGTGAACTTTTTAGTGGCCATAAAGTTAAATTTCGTACGCCAATAGTTGCTAAAAAGATAAATTATAGCGATTTTAACTAATAATAAAAAATATTATTTTAATTTAATAAACCAACATTAATCCTAACTTTAATCCACGTCCCTATTTATGTCTATAAAACAGCAAAAGAAAAAAACATTTTCATGTAATATTTTAAAGGATGAATTTCTCAAACCCTCGTGTTCCAGACTTTCCGTATCCCTTTAACATGGAGCGATTCAATTATCAATATATGATCTCTTACATACTTGAATTGAAGATAAAAAATCACTGATTCGATAGTACATTTTCTTGGTATGTAGTTGGTTGTCATTCGCAAGCACTGCCACAATTTATTATATTTAACAAAATTTACCTCATTTCTATGGGCAATGTACGATAAGTAGAGTATTGTGTTTCATTTACCTACTCTAAATACCCAATTAAGTATGCATGATAAAAAATAATTAGCCTTTAAGTTAAGGGCCGTTTTCTTAAAACAAAACATCGATAGAATGATTTTATGCACAATGATGTTAAATACAATAAAAAATCAGCAATAAAATACAGTCAACAATCAATTTCATGACGTTAGACATTACAAGGCAAATCGCAACGTACCTTAGTGGGACAAGGATCTTGCCACATTAAGCTGAAATCAGAAAGTTTCCTTCAATAGAGATAAGCCATTTAAAAACAGGTATGACTATAGGAAAAATCTAACTGAATAATACAGAACTAATAAAGACAATGAGGGTCTGAGTTTCATCTGTAGTGCAGTGCAAACGTCGCTCGTGAATCGAGCACGCGATCTATGCGACGCTAAGCATTTTATACAGGAGATGGAACATGTCAATGATGTCCTTAGGAAAAATGGTTGCGGAAAATATCACGAGACACGCACACGACCCAATACAGACGAAACGCAGAAACCGAGCAGATCACGAGACATGCGTGACAGGTCGAATAAGTAAGATGCTAAACGAATTCTATATAAAAATGATCTTCGAACCGACCTAAAATAGATCTCGATTTCTGAGGCCTGTAAAGGTTGTAATACCACTGCAAACCCCGGGTGTGTATAAAATCGAATGCGCCTCGCGTTATCTTACGTTGGACAAACGAAACGACCCATACCTATAAAAAATAGTCACTCGACTGATAGAACACATTAAAGCTGTTAAAAGCTTTAAACGAGGAATATCGGCGATCTGTGAACATATACTGGATCTAACCATTGTGTGCAGTTTCAAAATCACATTTTGCTATCGAAAGAATGATTTTACTTTCCACGCACGGTCCGGGAAGCTATTGAAATAAGAAGAACTCCAAACTTAAATAGAGACGACGGTTGCAAACTCTCTACTACGCGAAACCATCTTCTTAAAATGTGCTCAACGCTATTGCCGAGCGCAAAGATGCGGATTGCCGAGACAAGGATGCGGAGCACAAGATACAGCAAGTGTTGTGTGCAAGGGGGATTTTCAAAATTCACGCGCGCCGACCCCGCCACCGCTAAAATCGCTTAATCTACGCTGGACAACGACGGTTGATACATCGTCGAAACATCGGGTGCTACAGACTTCCCGCCATAAATCAATTTTATATTATTTATAATCAGTTCTTTCTCTTTTTTCCTTCGACCTTTTTAGTATTTTCGTATGTACAAGTATGTAACTCTGTAACTCTGTTAATCACCTATCGATGTCATACCAAAGGTTAGCTGTTGGATATTGCGAGATGGCAATAAGCTCGCCTTTCTGTTAAAAAAATGCTTAAATAGGAGTTTTTACTACTATTACTTTGAGAAAACAGTTGACCTTTAATTAGTACGATATTCTGTCTACTACAGCACAGAATAAACAAAATTTCCGAAAATGGTTAGTAAATTAAACACAGGTTTTTACTTTTCCACATCAGTTAAAACATATAACTACGTACATATTATAAAACGTTACGACATAAATACGAAATTCACAAAATTTAGAAACTACTTTTCTAGAAAATTAGAAACCTACCGTGATCAAAAATAGCAAAACATACCTACATTTTTAACCTGCAGAGTATTCGATTGCTCATCCTGGAAAAAATGCGTTTTTTCACAATTACTTTTCTGTGATACAGAATTCTGCATTGATTATAATCGTATTAGATTGCTCAATGTCAGGCTACAATTTGGCAACCAGGATTTTACTACGAAACGTATATGTAGACGGCAGTCATAGTTCCAAAAATTGAATAATCTTCTATTATTATGTTTAATATTGGGATTTTCGTGGTGAAACCGTAGACGTATTAGAATAGACCGCTAGAGTGCGAAGGTGGACTTGTAAGTGAATGCATTAGCAGAATAGAAAGAGATGCTTCATTCGACACTCCCTCTATCCTTGTCTAGTTGCGCATGCGCGTTTATCCATAGCGTATAGCCCAGTCAAATAAGGAGAAATAATTGGTAATAGTTTGAAACTTGGCATAGATGTTCTTTGATGCGTACTGTTAAACATACTAAATTCCCCTACTCTATCAACATATAGAGTAGGGGAGTGTTGCGCTCGAGCCGCCATCTTGAAAAAATGGCGCCCCGATTCAGTTTTTCGCTTATATCTCGCTAACTTTAGCGATATCGGAATCATGCTTCATGTAAAAAGTAAAGCTTATAAAATTCTCTACAAAAATGTCATATAAATTTTTTCATATCTATTATTAGTATGAAAACAGCCTAGTCAATTGAAAAATGACAATCAAGCTGGGGACTTGATGCAATATTTTGTATGGGAGCCCTGCCTTTTGTGATTAAAGGCTCATACTTGGCACAATTATTCCTTAGGTGGTCCTGAGTAGATTTCGTCGCCATCGCGCGGATGTAGGGGGGAGTGGTGGGTAAGTTTGATTCCGCCGCGCTTTACTTTGAGCCTTATCTATACCTCGCAAACTGTAGGTATTAGGGCAAGTGGGATATTATTTTCGGATAACTTAATGATGATGAATTCATTTTCTGAAGAAAAAACACCTAGCTATGGAAAAAAAACAAAATAATTGGTAATATTCAACTAATCACTCAACTTTATTTTTACATATGCGAATTTTACTGTGTCATAATCATAAGAGATATCGATATAGAAAAAATATATTCTGAAAGCCACACTTACCTGGATAACAGCAATATATTTTTCATTGGACTGTCGTTGTAAAATGGCGGCTCGAGCGCAACAGAGAGAGTAGGGAACTTATAGTATGTTTAACAGTATGCCTAAATGAACATCTGTGTCAAGTTTCAAAACATTATCGGTTATTTCCGTCGAACGACGAACTTTGATCCTATTTGACTCTACCATGCGATAAAATATTATTTTTCACTAAATTTTTACAACGACAGTCTAATGAAAAGTATTGCTGTTATCCAGGTAAGTGTGGCTTTCAGAATATATTTTTTTTTATATCGATATCTCTTATGATTAGTAAAATTCGTATATGTAAAAAAAACTTGAGTGATTGTTGAATATTACCAATTATTTTGTTTTTTCCTATGTATAGGTGTTTTTTTTCCTCCGAAAATGAATTCCAAATAATATCCCATTTGTAGGCTCGGCTCTAGCGAATTTCATCGGTTATGGTCTCCTGTTAGGTATTGTTGCACTTTTTTAATTTTAGAACTTTACTGACATTAAATGTAACGCTTTTTGATAACATTTAAACGTTCGATTTTACTATCCATCCAATTCTCATACCGGGGGATTTAAATGAAATCGATTCTTAAGGAGTAGGTAAACTCCAAAAATGCGATAGATGGCACTAATAACTTAATGTTATTATTGTTATCATTGGTTACATTATTGGGTTTTTATAATCAATCAGTCCTTTATAAAAAAACATTCTTTAGCAATGTTATTATCGATGTCTAAATAAATTGCTATTAGTTTGGCCGTCGACGCTATCAGCGCCATCTGCATTTCGCCGCCTCAGAAAGGCTGCCAAATCGTACTGTGTAGTTGAGCAATCTAATACCATATTGTAGGTGTAGGTAACCTAACCATAGGTATCAATGGTGTAGGTAACCTAACCATGGCAAAAAAAACCTAATAAAATATGACAAAACCTCCCTATTCGCAAATGAATAATACCTAACCTATCTACGATAATTATTGCTATCAATCCGGCAGCAACGGCTCATTAAATAATATTACGCTTCGTTGTAAAATTATTTTATTGTACTGCACGTGACGTAGTATATGTCGCATATCGTGTTGTTTATTATTTATTACGTTTCATAACTTTTCTGAAGCGAAAAATACGGTATTAGAAACTATGCGTAATCGAAAAATACGGTATTTTGAAATTAAACACGTCACTAGCGAAATGGCGTTGAAAAGGTTGGGAAAATCGCATTTTTTGGTGACATCAATTGTGCTAATGTTGGGCTGTTAATTATTATTGTTGAAAGATGGGTTTGACTTTAAAAACATCGATAATTGTGCTGTCACCTCTAGTAACCGGAAGGTCAGACGCACGATAATATGGGATCAAAGTTCAATTCGGAAGATGATAACGCCGGCTGAAAGTTATTATAATATGCTCACGTTTCTCACGATCGGCGTCGTTTCAGCCATATCGCCTGAAAATCAGCACAAAACACTCGAAATAAAAAGATGTTTCGATAGCGCGCCCGGACTTTGACAGCTGACCTAACTGACAGCTAGGGTCGGAAAAGAAAGTGTTACAAGAAAGAAAAATCAATCTTTAAATTTTATTCCACGTTAAAATAATGCATTATACAATTTTAATAAATTAAAAAATAATATATTCATTAGTACGCCGTTTCATGAGCAAAAATGGTGTCCTTAAGATATCACATTCTTTGTTCAGAATTTAGAAAATAAGCATTTTCTTATAATTACTTATTGAAGAGAAAAATATAACTTTCATATAAAATGCTTGTCTGTGGCAGGTTTGATCATAACACATAACACACGTTCGAGTCTAAATGCTAAGGTCCCTAAATTGACTAGTTTACAAAAGTCCAGAGGAGATATTCTAATGTTTCTGAGCTCAATTTTCAACTCTTAGGTACTCCGGAAACTATATATACAGACATTTATAAAGAAATAGTTTAGACACATAGAATTTGAAAACTATTACAGCAGCACTACGATTATTCAGGTATCAATATATACAGACACTGGTTAAATAAGACCCTTTTAGTATGGTAGGAACCAGATTATCCAGACAAATTGGCCAGTTAGAATAATTGGAATGCATGCTGTGTCTACATACAATCACAATTACCGCTATTGACGCTGTGATAACCGGTTAAGCTAATTTTATTTTTATTGCAGACTATTATTAAGTACAACATAATTATACGAAGTCCACATTCTCTTAAATTAATTATTATTTATATTATTAATTTATGAATAGGTATAGAACACTTTATATAACTTTTTAAATTCTAAAACTCTTTTAACCTTCCGCTGGTAACAGAAAAGTTGCACCTTCCAGGAGTAACTCACAACCCCAATTTAAGTATTTCAAAAGGCTAAACATAAAATTCTACACAATTTAATAGTACATATTCCGCCGCCCCCACAGTAGCCGCTATCGCGGCCACCGCCGCAATAGCCCTTGCGGCGGCTTCTTAGTATTTAGTAGTAATTATTCTAGTAATTTAGAAGTACAGTAGAACCCCTCTTGTCCGCCCTCGGCTGGTCCGCCGCTATGGTCGATCCGACCGAGCTCGAGCTGGACTTGTGGACACCTTGTGGATCAATAAATGGACGGAACATTGCAGCTGAACCTAGAATTTCACCTACTAAAGAAAAATCTATAACTGACTTTTTTTAAAGTATATTTTTACTATAGGCTACCTCCAATTTTTAATAATAACAGTTTGTGAGCGGTTTATTTCAATGCTTTTGAGAACAATACAGTCATATTTAAGTTCAGAGATTGTCTATTTTACTGTAAATCTATATTTTTCTGTATTTTCTGATAATCAGACCATTTTTGCTTTCCGATCCCCCAGTCCCAAAGGTGATGTATTAGAGGGGATCTATTGTAATTGTAAATTAAAACAATTAGCGGAAATTTCATTCTGGTAATTACTGCTTACGCCTTTTTAAAAATATCATAAATAACTCAATCATGCATCTTTCGTCGCATGCTTTAGTTCAGTCAATGTTAAAATCCTTCAGGAATATGTGAAGACGAGTGCAATATAATCATTAACAAAAGTATTGGACGTATTATTGGACGCGGTAGGGTTTCTACCACTGTTACTATCGGAAGGTTAAATGAAATTTCTAAGAGTAGAGACAAACGATGCAACGCTCCCTCGCTGGTGTGCAAACTTGTCCCTCGTATGCAACGTATATATGGCATCAGAAGCTGCCGTCGCTTCTCAGAAGATGCACTTTTATTGTGTACAACCGCTATACAATGTTTTCTGATTCTGAGAGGGAATTTGAGAACGATTTACTCAGTTTGATATTTTTAAATGAATATGTCCGCACCGCAAAAACAAAAAAAATAAGAAAAGAAGACATTGGATTCATGAGATAAATATACAAAGAGAAAAGTTTAGATAATACCATACAGGCCTTGTCATATTTCTCGGTCCCTCTCCCACATGCTCAGATCACACGTATTGCATTTATTGAATACCAATGCTCTGAATCCAAAAAGAGATAGAAATCCTTTAAAGCAGTGTTTCCCAATTAGTGGTACGCGGACCCCCAAGAGTACGCAAAGTTGCATCAAGGGGTTATGCGGGGCAATCTCTTGACTAAAATAATTTAATCAGTAAAAACCATTACGCAAACAACAATTGCTGACATATATTTTGCACGACGTACCTTTTCAAATTTTCGGCTATGACAAACTTAACAACTAAACGTCGTAACAGACTTCAACTCGAAAACGAGTTGAGACTGAAGCTGACCAAAAAGCAGCCAGATTTTTCAGAGTTGAGGAAACAAGAACGTGCACATTTGTCACATTTAACTGATTTTCACCGTCATTAGAACTGTATTTTGATGATAATAAATGTTTCAAAAATGTCAATTAATGTCATTACTGCAATAAGGGGTAAGCGAGTTCGAGGTCTTTCTTTAAGTGGTGCGCAGGAAAAACTAATTGGGAACGACTGCTTTAAAGGATTAGGATTTCTATTCCTTTTTAATTTCAGTGCATTGGTGTTCAATAAATGCAATACTTGTGATTGGAGCATTTGGGCGAGGGACCGAGAAATCTGGAGCGGCCTATACATTAATGCCCCTATGATGTGAGCTAACCATTTGGGGTTAGACGCTTACCAACGCTAAGATGCGTTTTATATTACAAATTTCAATGCGATCATTTTACAGTTATTTTTTTATGATCCGTATGTGGTTTACAAGTTATAGTCGTTTTTCTCAAGGTCGTCGACTTCACGCGCGAAACTGTCAGGCGCATAAGTGATGGCTACATTTTTACTTCGCGAGCCAAGGTATTAATACAGATATTGTATCATGATGAAGAACGATTCTTTATGTACTTCCGCATGCACCGACGTTCTGTGTGTTCGACGCGGTGCGAATGTAAGTTCTCGAAACACACTGATCTTACGAATGGAACAGCGTACTATCATCCCCTTCACCTTCCCACACCGATCTGGAGATCGCAGGTCGACGTTGCAAGGGACACGAGTGACAGCATCGCATATGATAAGTATGTTTCTAAGTCATCTGTTTTCATAAAAATTTACGGGTCCAGACGTCATAATGCATTGTATACGTTGCGTACAGGGGACAAATCTGTTTCTCCTTTAATCATTCCCGATAATTTCTAACGCTATTTGGTAATTAATCGAAAATATGACTCCATTGGGAAATAATCATTAATTAAAACTAAATAACAGTTGCAAAATTGGGCCCAAATAAATTATTGACTTGATCTCAGATAATGTCAAAGCTTGGAAATTTAAAAAATCTTGCGCTTCATCAATGCGTTTGCCACTGAAACAATAAAAAAAATAGCATTAATATCAATAAATGGAATTTGCTCATATCACAACAATGAATAGTATTTATTAGGTATTGCTACCAGTTTTACATTTTTAATTTTTAAACATCACCCAACTATATTCACCTCGCTGATTCCAATACTGCAATAATCATTCGTCGGACTTTTTGTTTTTACTTTTATTGTGAAATCACATGGGCGGGTTTATTGTCACATGACAATCTCTTACAACCAACCCTACTATGACGTGTTTATATGTATGTGAGCGTGTAAAATGTGTGTAATTGTGTGTCTAGTTATTGCATTCGATCGACAGAGTTGAAAATACAGTTCCGTTAATTTTATCCCAACGGAAAATGATGACCCAGCCGGGAATCGAACCCGGGACCTTACAATGTAAGATCAGGCGACCTAACAACTATGCCACCGAGCCGGACTCAATAAATAGGCATTTAGATAAGTGTCAAACCCCCTACATTTAAATAGGATAAGTTATGTAGTATTTTTATTAAACAATTAATAAACACCTATATTTTGGTAGGTTATGTCAGCTTTTTTTTAAAACCTCCATAAAAACTAATTAAAACTTAAATTAAAATTAAAACTAATTAAAACTTAAATTAAAATAAAAAAACGTTGCTTTTTTTATCAGATTTAGCATCAAAATGGTTGAATTTAAAGAATTTAGTAGTGTGTCTTTTTTTTTAATAGGCAAGGTATTTCCTAATACCTTGTCTAATATAATACCTAATAAATTCCCAATAAATTCTGGGAAATTATTAGGTATTGTATCTTGCCTATTTAAAAAAACACACTACTAAATACAATCATTTTAATGCCAAAATGTAATAAAAAATCGCATCGGATTTTTTTGTTTTTAAATTAGTTGAACTAACCTAACCTACCATATAGATGTTATTGAATTGTTTTTTTAACTAACTTAACCAACTGAAATGTAGGTGTTTGTCACTTTTTTAAATGCCTATATCTCTTATTTATTGAGTCCGACAAAAGATTATTGCAGTTTCGGAATCAGCGTTGTGAATGCAGTTGAGTGACTTTAAAAAATCAACAATGTAGAACTGCTAGTAATACCTAATAAATACCATAATAAATACTGTTTACCTTCAAAACAGGAGCGTCGGACTCCAACCGAGCTGCCTCTTCTTGTCGTTTCTCCATCTCTTCCGCTTTTCTCTGCTGCCTTTTTACTTTCGGTCTTATTCAGAGACGTTGACTAAGTTAGTCAGCCCTGATTTGCAAAAAACTGTATTCAGAAACGTTTAACAAGCCGTGATTAAGCTAATCACGGCTTAAACATGTGATTTGTGTTCATACATTCCTTAATCACGGCTCGTGGGCCTTGTAGAGTCTGTCTAAATCGATCGCAGCGCCTAATCAGCGCCTGTCGGCGAAACTGGAACTAAATACTGGCCGAAATCACAGTTCTCGGACACCTTAAACGAGAAAAAAGAAGAAGAACGCTCAGCAGTTTGACGTTTCATGTGTACACGATTTCTTTTCGTTTTTAGCGGTTTTTTCGGTATTTCTCACGATTTTCATCGTACATAGCTTGAAATGGATGAAATTTATGAAATTTTCGAACTAGACGAAATCTACGTCCACACTCCGAGAAGATATAAAGGCAGAGTGGATCCATTCAAGATGTACGACGCGCAGGAATTTCGTCGTCGCTATCGCTTCACTAAGGAAGAAGTCAGAATAATCATAGACCTGGTGCGCGATGATCTGGTTGAAAGTGCTTGTCAGAGAGGAAAGCCCATTTCTGTAGAGCTGAAAGTGCTAGCCACCCTCAGTGGTTACGCACGTAAAAAGGTAAGGTTAGGTTGCTATGTTGTGCTGTTTGCTATATGTTGCGTATTTAAAAACGTTTATGCTTTTGTAGGTTCAAGATGACACTGCCCAAATGCATGGTTTCAGTCAATCCACCATGAGCCGAATAAATGTAGAAGTGTCGAGGGCATTAGCGCTGAAATTGCCGCAAGTGATTAGATTCCCAACGAGTTTGCCAGAGCAGGTAAAGGCAATGCAAGGCTTTCAAGCAATTGCCAATATGCCCCAAATTATAAGCGCCATTGACTGCACGCACATCCGGATTAAAAAAACTGGTGGAGATTTAGCCCAGATGTACATCAACAGAAAGAATTATTATTCCTTGAATGTTCAGGTACCTATCCATACATAAACAAACTCCTGGAATTATCAATTCGTGACAGAGCTAGAGTAGGAAAGTGAGCCTAACAATGTATTTCAATTTCAGGTTATGTGCGATGCAGACTGCCGCATCACCAATATCGTGGCTGGGTGGCGTGGAAGCGCTCATGATTCCCGCATTTTTAATGAATGTGTGATGAAACGGCGCTTCGAAAATGGGGAATTCCAAGGGCGTCTGATAGGAGACAGCGGTTATGCGAGTGCGCCTTATATGTTGACACCAGTCCTTAATCCAGCAACTAGAGCGCAGGAACAATATAATGAGGCACATTGTAGCACTCGGAATGTGATTGAAAGGCTTTTTGGGCAGTGGAAGCAACGTTTTCGTTGCCTATTAATCGGCTTGAATGTCTCCCTTGAGACTGCGAAAACCATGATCGTCGCTATGTCAGTGTTGCACAATTTGGCATTAGATATGAGACGAGGAGCTGATGATTGGAGCGATAGTGACGATGATGACGAGCGGCAAGTTGATGAGAATCCGAGACCCCAAAATGGAAATGAGAATGTTTCAGGAAATGTTTCCAGGGCTTTATATATAGCCAATAATTTTTAAGTATCAGTGTGACCTGCTGATGGAATTTAATATTTTCACACTTTTGTAATATCAATATTTTAATATTTCAACACTTTTGGCTCATGGACCACAATCCACATATACAATTTATTGTCAATTTTTATCAGTAATATTTACGTTTGTTTTTTTTTCAGGTCGCTTTTGGCTCATGGATACAAACTGAGCTATTAACCCGGCCTTCGGGGGCCCGGAGGTTTTCCAGGCTCACCTGGGCAATTCTCGGTGGACGCGTTCTCGTCGCGGGAGTGAGTGCTGCTTCGCAGTAGCTAAGTTCCACCCGGGGACCTCCGCCCATGGGGTATATACATGGGTCCCTGCCCAGGGTAACGGGTGAAGGTTCTAACACCAAGGCACTAATGGCGACGAAGTACCTACTTGCTTATTGATGTGGTTGAAATGTTTCTAATTAATTAGTGTACTTATATGTTCTGTAATTTTTGGTAATAATAATGTTCTGTAATAAAATTCTACGAAATGAGATGATTGCCTTTCTGTTTCTAATAATATATATTTGATGATATTTTGTATATTATATTCTTTATAGAATTGATTAAATGGATGTTTTAAAAGAAAATAATAATAAAAGCCACTTACATAGCGACGAAGGAGTCCCTTGAGTGGATTTGGGAATGCTATACTTTTAAACGAGATTGGTTGGTTGTCTTGTGACTTGTGAACAGAGATGTAGGTTTATATATATATATATATATATATATATATATATATATATATATATATATATATATATATATATATATATATATATATATATATATATAAAATTAGTAAAAGCTACTTGAACAGCAGCGAAGGAAATCCCAGCTTGGATTGGGAAACGCTTATGTTTGAATGAGATATACTTACGGATGTGCACGACTTTCGATTGTGCATGTTAGTTTATATATATCTCATTCAAACATAAGCGTTTCCCAATCCAAGCTGGGATTTCCTTCGCTGCTGTTCAAGTAGCTTTTACTAATTTTATTTTACTGCGAATCATCATCCTATGAACGGATTATTTACAAAACCTTATCAAATATAAATATATATATATATATATATATATATATATATATATATATATATATATATATATATATATATATATATATAAGATTTGAGATTTATAGTTAGTAAGAGGATAAAGGTGAGTACCTTAGCCAAACGTTTCGGACCCCGTGGCTCCTTCCTCAGCGGCGAGAAGAATACTTCTCGCCGCTGAATATTCTGGTCGCTTCTCGAGTATTGCTGCACTCTATACAGGGAGCGTAAAATTCACATGGCAGATATTGTTGTATATGGTAAACAAAAAAATAAAAATTCATTCCTCAAAAAATAAACAATTTATTGCTCAAAAATACTATACAGAATATTGCTAAAATATACAGAAATAATTAGGTATGTTATTTAAAAACAAGTCAGAGTCCATGTTCTGCTTCATTATTATATGGATCAGGAACGCAACATTGAGTCTTCACCCGTTACCCTGGGCAGGGACCCATGTATATACCCCATGGGCGGAGGTCCCCGGGTGGAACTCAGCTACTGCTAAGCAGCACTCACTCCCGCGACTAGAACGCGTCCACCGAGAATTGCCCAGGTGAGCCTGGAAAACCTCCGGGCCCCCGAAGGCCGGGTTAATAGCTCAGTTTGTATCCATGAGCCAAAAGCGACCTAAAAAAAACAAACATATAAATATCACCAGTAAAAATTGTCGAATAAAAAATATATACTTAGGATTTCATCAAAAATTGTATATGTGGATTGTCAAATCACATGTCGCTGGATCTGCACTGGTCATTTGAAGGCCGGACTCCCTGCAAACGGATTATTGTTTGTAATCTTACATATACTTACAAATACAACAATCTTACAATACAAATACTTATCTTATGCAGTAGAATCACTGGCAGCAAGGAGAGATGTTGGAGAATTGGCAAGATGAGATGCAGTGGCAGCGTGCATATTACGAGGTTTTGCAGGAGCGGTAGGCAGGATGTGTGAGGATTTGTCAAGTTATAATGGCGAACACTACATAGTGGGCGAGTCTATTGGTTACTGAAGTACAGCATCGTCAGTTAGTCGTTTGCCTTCAGTTCAGTTCAGTTCAGAGGAAGTGTTCAGCTTCCTCATCTTGTACTCGTGTTCTTTTTTCATGTAAGCCAACAATAACTGGTGCCTTTCCTCTTCCCTTTTCTCTTTATTGTCGAATTCGTCCTTCATCAGTTTTAGCTTTAGAGCGTGGGTTTCCGCTTTCATTTTGCAAAGGGTTTCCTCGTACTTTCCCCCATATTGGAATACGGGCTTTTTCCTTTTCAGACCCTGTAATTTAAAAAATATATATTTTATATCTGGACTACTGAGCATCTAAATTATATAATATTTATAATTCATACTAACAGCAGCTTTAACACGATTAGATGTGACCTGGTGGCTGCTGATTCCTCGGAGTTCGCCCATTGTATTCATGGTTGAAAGTAGACCAGTTTGCGGGCGATGAGGTGTGACAATATCTCGAAGTTGGGGTTCCTGCTGGCTGCTATCTCCTATGCAAGTGAAGTTAGCGATGCGGCGGGGAGAAGGAAATTCCTGCTGACTGCCTGCTGCGATGACATTGTCCACATCTGACGACGGTGAACGATTCACGATAAGGGGAGCATTAACATCTATGCTACACCCTGCGATGGGCATATGGGGTGTTGAAGGCGAAGGGGCCTGTGAATAGGCGATGACCACATTGTCGAGAATTGAAATCTCGTCCAAGGGGTCGGTGTTGACCGGTGGATTCATAGCTAGACCGGTGGATTCGTAGTGGCCGTCACTATCCAAACTGAAGTGATCTTCCACAAATATATGTGGAAGGGCCTCCTTAATCGCCCAGTCCATCGACGTCACCTTTACTTCATTCGAACCGCCGCCAGTGCGTTTCTGCGCATTTAAAAACATGGAAATGTTCTTCTTCGCCGCTTGCTTCATTCTATGCCACTGCTCTCTCAATTTACCAATCGCTCGATTCTCCTTGCCGACCAGTAAACAAAAACTGAAAAAAAAGGTTCAAAATATATTACTATCATCGGAAATGTCATTCATAACATAACTATTGATACAATTTGTCAAATGGCTAATAGAAACGATTGATGTTACAACTGGAGCTAGCTTCAAACAACGATCTTGGCTCAAACTTCAGTAAGAAACAATCAAGGCTACATACAGGATAATTAGTTATCCGGGCGCCATTTATACTTATAAATACGTACTTCTTGTGTATATCAGTCCAAGAAGACAGTTTCATCTTGGTAATATTGGTGTCCGCTTGCTTATTTTCAACGATGTCCATGTGGCTTTTAACGAGGTCGAACAGAATGGCGCGTTCATTGTCGTCCCAATTTTGCTGCCGTTGAAATTTCGGGCGCTTTGCACTGTCACTGGCCATGATCTAAAATAAAAGTTGCTTCGAACTCCGCGATAAATGCTCACGTCCACTGTCTTTACCGGAAAGAACGAAAAGACAACACACAAATGGCGCGAAATAATGCTCGAAAGTGACAGCTCCCTTCACTACCATAGACAATATTCCTTAAAATGACGGTTGTTGTCAGGGGGCGGAGCTTAATCCCGTGATTTACAAAACATCTGTTTAAGAATGACTCTGCATAGCCTGTGGAGGAGTGGGGTTAATCAAGGCTTGTTTGGTGATTTGTTAATCAGAGGTTAGTCACGCTGTTTAAGCCGGACTCTGAATAACACCGTTTATCTATATCTTTAATGCCTCTGCTGTCGCTCGCTTGCTGCCTTCGCTCCGCTGCCTCCGCCAGCTGCCTACGTCTGCCTTCCTGCGAAAGACAGCCAAGCAACGACATGTAACGCCTTTCAACATATAAATAAAGAAAAACAAATACCGCATCAGGCGTTGGAACATCCGCCGCTGACGATCTGCAGCACGACATAAAGATGCCCATTGTGCATTACCCAATTTCCGGCCTAAATTATAAATGAATAAAAAGAATTTCCTCTGTAAGAACAAGAAAATCGGACAGAAAAGTAAGAAGAAATAAAATCTATCAGGTCACTGACAGCTGGATTTGACACTAGCAAATTGTTGAGATTTTGTCGATCGTAAATTTATATCGATAATCCCGACCACAATGATATAAAAAAACAAATATTTCTTGAAAGGAAGTAAGTAATCATTTTTAAACAATTTAATTATCCCTAATTAGAAACATCTGACTCAGAAGATATTATAAGGATACGGACCAGATCACGGTATTATGAGGATAAGATCACGCCCAAGATAGGTCAATCGTGCGAAGCGATGTCAGGCCAGGGCTAATCCATCGCCTGTTGTACAGCGTACCTGTTAGCCATACAAATATCAGTCTAGCTATAGAGTACGTTCGGTAAGGCTGCATCGCAAATGCATCGAATCGGTATTTTATTATCAAACTTTATTGATTTGATAATAATTTGTTAAGAATAGCGACTTTCTGCGTAATATCTGCGTGGTACGCAGTTGAAATTAATCATTATAGCTCAGTTTTGTTTTAAGATTTCAGCGATTTCCATCAGATAACATTATATCAGATACATCTAATCGGTTTTCAATTATTGTTGAATCACTATTATAATAAATTGTAGGTCCTCCTCGTATGAATTAATTTTAGTTCACTCCACGCACCTGATGATAGAAAAAAGTCAGGTAACGGAACTCTTCACTATCACTAAGGAACGATTTGACGGAAGGTTAGGTTAGATCCACAGGCCATTTCTTTGATCGACGCTCATCACAAGATTAAATTGCTGGAATTACGAGAAGTACAGTGAAAATAGCACAGCATTAAAAAAATACATCAAAGTATTAAGTTTATCGTATAGAAACAAGAAAGGCCCTTAAATATTTATCCAAAAGGCCATTCGCTAAAGTTTCAGCGAATGAATACATTTTTATTATTAAATATTGTCATTTTTCGATCGTGAAAACTAATTTAAACAATTAAACTTTGAAGGTGTAAGTTCTCTGAAAGACTGTGTAATACTGATGAAAGTTTTCGATGGTTGGAAATCAAAATTTCATTTTAACCCCGATCGATAGACGTTTATTATGCTGCTTTAAAAGGCTTTATACGTAATGTTTTACTCGTGTTAAAAGCAGGCCTAAAATTTATCGATTACCAAGATCAATTGAATTTCGACAATATTCACCAGAGGTATTAAGAGAAAATTTAATTCCAAATCTGCATCTTATTTCAGACATTGTCATTTCAGGTATTTCTGTATAAAGTCGCGTACAAAGAGGGTAAAACGTATTTCAATCACCGGTCGTGGACAAGTGAGACATCTCTACAATAGTAATATTATTTATTATTCTTTGCTAAAATTCATTTAACCACCCCCATGAGTAATCGAACTGTATTTATTAAACTCTCCTCACCTGCTCACCTCACGCTCTGCTCTGCTCACCTCACGGGAGACAGAACGATCTAATATCGTTAAAACTTCCTGAGGTGACGGGTTCGCCCGTTGTAGTCGACAGCTCTAGTTGTATTTATTAAAATAAGGTCTTTTTATGCTATGAAATAATAATATGAGCAACAAAATTAACGAAGTTCAATAATATCGATATTATGAATATATCGAAAGGAGATTGGTCATTTTTCAGATGTTTCACAATAGCACTCTGCGTTTCTGCTCAGCTGAGCTCTAAAATCGATTGTAATTAGGCGTTTGCCCACCTCTTTCTAATTTCTATCACCCGTTTTCGCTCTCGTAGGGGTCGTAGTCTTCGATCGATTTTTCAGCGAATTTTCAAAATGTTGTCACGATTGGCTCTAAGAGCGGGTATGTATGCGTTTAGCGTGTTATTTTCTGTGTATTTTAGCAATTTTTTGTAGCTATGTACAGCGCAAATCGTAAATGGTAATTTTTGTCCAGGCGGGTTTTATGTAATCACCTGTCAAAAAAGTGTTTTTTGGTTGTTTTTTTAAAAATAATGATTAGGACACTTTCAATGTATTTGAAAGCGCACGAAAATGACTGCTTTGCGGTTGCGAGGCGAGACTTGGCAATTTTCAATTTGTAATGATTTTTAGGTTATTTTTTTTCTTCCAAAATGCTACATTTTGTGCCCGCTGCCGTGATAGTCGCCACCTAAATGTGAATTTAAGCTTTTTCATGTAAATATTACTTATCTTTCAGGTGCACAGTCAAGGCCTGCTTTTATAGCAGCAAGGACTTCAGCAACAGAAGTACAATCCGGTGTGCGAGATGAGAAGAACTTCCCCAGACCGGTGCGTGGCGAGCAACCTAAAGTGAGGCTCGGTTTTATCCCTGACGAATGGTATGTGATTCACTTCTTCTAGGGTATCTTGCGCCTAGGGTTGCCATTAATTAATGTAATATTAAAGTAAATGGCCGCCTCATCAACGGCCTACGGAAGCCGAGCTACAGGAGATTGTTGACCTAGTAAATGAGTGTAGTGTCAAAGTTGGTCTCAGGTTAAATGTCACCAAGACTGAGTTTATGGTCATTTCTAATAATCCCAATATCCAACAGCATATTTGTGGCGGGCCAAATACTAGAACAAGTTAATTAAATATAAATACCTTGGCGCCTGGCTTACATAAAACTGGGTCAGTGAAGTGTAGATCAAGACTTCTAGGGTTGTTATATTACGTCCTGCATTTTGCGGGACAGTCCCGCATTGCAATTTTACATCTCATCGTCCCGCGCTTTATTCTGTTTGTCCCGCATTGGGAGTTGCCGCATGCGTTGCCCACGCTGACGTATGCATTTCCATTTTGTTTTCCAGTATCTCATAAATATGGCCTATTAGCGAGTGCGAGAGTGTTTGTGACTTGTGCCAATATATTACTTTAATGGCGATAGCATCTTCGAGTGGATCAAGGACTATGTGTATAGCGAATAAACGAAGCGCCTTATGAGTTGCAATAGATAATGGACGAAGCGATTTCACTGGATTCAGCATTAAAGGGCTCACAGGGTAGGGAAGGGGTACACAGCTTTCTGTAAAATATGTAATTCTAACGAATTTTCTGTTGGCCTTGGAGTCAAGTTTGTTCATGAATGTATTTATGCCAATTCTTTAAAAAAAAAAAGCAATAATGTTTAACGCAATCGCATATACCCATGCACGATACAAGGAACAAGTCACTTCATATCCATTCATCGCAGGCTGCGACTTCAAAGTTCCAACGCACAACAATATATAGAAGCATAATTATTATAACAAGCTGCCACAAACCAAACCTAACAAGCTGCCACGTAACAATAATTAGGTTTAATTTAAAAAAACTAACTAAACAATACCTGTAGTCTAAATCACACATCACACCTTAAGCTTACTGACGAACATCAACCTATCTATATATCTGATCTACTAACACAAAAAGCAAAATATTTACTGATGATGTCAAAAAAGTTTGCCAAACAACACAATTTTACATTCTGTTGGACCAAACATGGTAAAATATTCCTAAAGCAGAGAGAAAATGCAAAAACGTATACTATTATTAACGAAGACTCATTCACCAAGATTTTGAGTTTTTTTCGTAGTAATAGCCAAAATTGTTAACCATTATCTTCTTACGACTGCTGCAATACAAAAATATGGTCTAATTATCTTTTTTTCAATAAATCTAATTAGGTTATTTATTATAAGAAGAGCAACTTTTCATAGTATGTATTATTTAATATTACAGTTTCTATCATATATTTATGTATACTTTTATTATTTATACTCAACTTATTTAAATATATCCATTAATTTAGAAAATACTATTGGTTATCCGCCTTGTTTTATGATATCCTATAATTATATTTCTACATATAAACATGTCTATGAGTTTATTTCGAGGAATTGCCTAATATTAATCTCCACAAATACTCAATTATTAAAAATGAAAATACCAATAATTAAGCTACAATTAGTACAAATACTGCTCGATGGGTCGAAAATCAATTTATTCTATTTAAATATAAATGGCTGATTTCATCGATTGCTTAGACGACTATGAAAGCATCCCTTGTAATGTCTTTGATTCAGTTAATAATTGTAAAAAATACATCAAATCCGAGAAACATCTTAAAATAATATCACTTAATATTCGTAGCATTAGGAAAAATTTCGATGATTTTCTTCTTTTACTGCACCAACTTAACAATAAAGTGGATATCCTGATTCTTACCGAATGTTGGATCAGTGATTTCTATGTACCCAAAATACTAAATGGATACAAATGTCACTACACAAAAAATGTTAGATTGCCAAATGACGGGGTTGTGGTCTACATAAAATCAGAAATTAGTGCTATAGTAACGGAAAAAATAATCGAGGACGCTAACTGCCTGCATATAATAATAAATAAAAACATTAATCTTTTTGCAATGTACAAGACGCCTAGCAAAACAAACATTTCTAACTTCTTAGAATCGCTAAACAATGTGCTGCAACAGTATTCCCATGATGGAAGCAGTGTAATAGTAGCCGGAGATACGAATATTAATATCATTAATAATCGGCATGCACAGTCAGAGGATTATCTCAACATGCTGGCCAAAATTGGAATGACAGCTGCAATCAACAAAGCTACAAGAGTAGATCGTTATCAATCCAGTTGTATTGATCATTTCATGGTCAGATCTAAACTACTAGTAAAATCATTTATCTTGACAACTTCAATCACAGACCATTACCTCACTGGACTCTGTATATCGAGAAACACAGTAAAATCTACCCATCCGATAGTCAGTAAGCCAGTCATAGATAACGTTAAGCTATTGGATTTAATTAAAAAATCAAACTGGTCTTCAGTACTAAATGCAAAAGAGGCAAACGTTGCAGCTAATAATCTCCTAAACATAATGACTCAATGTCTCAAAGACTCGTCTTCTAATAAGAAAGTCACAAAAAGGAAAGTACACACTAAACTCAAACCGTGGATTACGGAAGGCCTTCTATTTTGTATTAAAAAACGTGACAAGATTCATAAGCAAACAAAAGACAACCCAAATGATATACAACTTTACACATACTACAAAAAATATCGAAACATATGTACAAATATTATTAAAAAAACTAAGGAAATATATTATAGCGATCAGATACGACAAGCTGGCGAAGATAAAAGAAAAATTTGGAAAAGCATTAACAATATGGCCTCAAGACAAAAAATTAAACCTGCTTTTGAAAAAATATTAATAGGCAAGAATTTAAAACACATGGAAACTCATAAGAATGATATTGTAAATTATGTCAATGAATTCTTCACAACAGCAGGACAGAAGTTAGCAAAATCAATACTACGTGATTCCCAAACTACAGAAACAGTTTTGGCTAACTTAATTGATGTTACTCTAAAAAAAGATAAATGTTTTAAACTCCTACCTACAAACAAACTTGAAGTATCCAAGACAATCAATAAACTTAAAACGGGATGTTCACCGGGCATCGACGGTCTACCTGTAACTATTTTTAAGGAGGCATCTGATATTATTGCGGAGCCTCTGGCGCACGTAATAAACGTTAGTTTTGAATCAGGCCAGTTCCCCCGATGGCTTAAGTCTGCGAAAGTCATCCCAATCCATAAATCTGGCAATACCGAGGACATTGGGAATTACCGTCCAATCTCGCTGCTGAATATAGCTTCAAAGGTCATCGAAAAAATTGTTAAAAATAGGCTAACTGAATACCTTGAAAAAGTAGGATTTTTTTCACCAAACCAATTTGGCTTTAGACAAGGTCAGAGTACAAACGACGCCATAAATACCCTAAATCAATATATATCGGAAAATCTAGACAAATCAAAAAAGGTGACGGCGGTATTTCTGGACTTAGCTAAAGCCTTTGACACTGTTTCTCACGCCATACTAGTAAAAAAACTAGAAATGATTGGAATTGAAGGACCTTCACTGTTGTGGTTCCAAAGTTACTTGGAGATGAGACCGCAAGTCATTTCCATAAATGGTCATCTAAGTACTGAACGCAGCACTGTTTATGGTGTACCCCAAGGCAGCGTACTGGAACCACTTCTATTCCTCATATATATCAATGACCTGTGCAATATTCGATTAGACGGCAGAATAATAACATTCGCCGATGACACAGTTTTATTAGCCGAGGCAGATACATGGCATCAAGTAATCAATAAATCACAAAACAACATAAATTTGGTTAAAAATTGGCTTGACAATAACCTCCTTACTCTTAATTCCTCTAAAACGAAATATATCAACTTCAGTCTACGACACATCGACACAAGTTTACACTTACTAACAATTCATAAACCCACATGTGTAGGAGGGGGTGTGCCTTGCCTGTGCCCTAAACTTGAGAAAGTGAACGACATGAAGTATTTAGGAATCATTATTGATTCAAATCTAAATTGGTCAAATCAAGTAATGTCTATTACTGACAGAAGCAGAAAACTAGTTTATGTTTTTTGTGATTTCCGAAATATTTTACCAAAAAAAATTATTAGAATGGTATATATGGCCCTATGCCAAAGTTTGTGGATTTACGGCATAACTGCCTGGGGAACATGCACCAAAAAACTACTTGACACAGTACAGAAGGTTCAAAAGCTTCTGCTTCGCATTATTCACAAGAAGCCCAGGCGATACAAATCGGAGCTACTGTTTACTGAAGCTAAAGTCCTAAATATCCAACAACTTTTTGTGAAGAATATACTGCTTAATTTCCATAGAAACAAACACCTAAAACCTAGAAGCCAGCAAACGCGTAATACAAGAAATGCAGAAAAACAAAACTATCTAATTCCACATGTTAAAACGACGTTTGCTCAACGACAAATTTATTTTCTGGGACCTAAAATTTATAATTGTATTGATGAAAATATTAAAAACATAAAGATAATAAGTACGTTTAAACAGAAAATCAATTCCTGGATATTAGAGTTGGGCCCATCAAAATTAAACGACGAATTACTGAACATTGCTGTTTGAAAGGTTATGTATGTATTTTTATGTATGTTTGTATATATATATATATGTATGTGTATATGTATCTGTGTGTGTGTGTCATATGTATGTTTATGTTATTATATTATATTATATGTATGTTTATATATTTATGTATGTTTCTATATATTTACCTAATATATATATTTATAGATATTATAGCTAGTAAATATTTTGTTTAGTTATATGTAGTTACCTGATATGACGTGCTTATCATTGTCATTATACGTATTGTAATTAGCTCATCTAGATACAGGCCTTAGTTGACCTAGTTAGATGAGTTTTAGGCAGGTGCCAAACACGATGTGACGGTTTCTCTGAACTGTTTATGTTTGATTCTTGAACTTGTTTGGTATAATTAGTCGTAACCATTGCAATAAGTACTTATAAATAAATAAATAAATGTTTGTACAATTTGAGTCAGTTTTAACTTAAGGATTTATGTTAATTTATTTAATTGTTACATTTTAAATAAATAAAATACAAACGGAGCTGCCATGGAATTCACTGACCAAAAATCGGGCCCATCATATATATATATTTTTTTTTTGGTGTTTTTTTACACTTCTAGGAGGTGAAGGGTGGATTCCGGACTGACGACCGGCGGTGGTAGGTTTAGGACAGCTGTCTTCCCACATGTGAGCGTTCACCTTACCACCCATTCACTCCCCCTTCGAAGCCATAGAATTTGAGATGCAGAGATCGCGGTTTTAGATATTTTTTCTAGAAAGGAGTTGATTATTTTCCTAGAGAGGCCAATTTTCCTAGCTGGCAGGCCACGAGCGCCTACTTTCACCGCGTGAAGGTGAACAGTGAAGCCGTTCCGGGTGACGGCATTTGCGAGGTCATGGTATTTATTTAATTTGTACTCGTGGTCTTTTGGGATATTTGATTCCCATGGAACAGTTAATTCTACGCTAAGAACCATCTTCCGAGATAGAGAGTAAAGAGTTATATCTGGACGCAGGGCTGTGCATCCGAGACTTTCAGGGAATTTATACTGCTTAGAGATCGAATCGACCTCCATAATCCAATCTGAAGCTTTTTCGATTATTGAGAAAGGTTTCGCAGTGAGATGTTTTTTGCCTTTAGAGCCAACCCGCACTAATTGTATTAGGGGTTTGGAGGATACTGTGGAACCCTTGTTGGCACGAGCCACTGAGAGGCTAAGTACCTCGCGAATAACAGCAAGGACTTTGTCGTGGCGGTAAGTGTACCGTCCTTGATCCAAGGCCACCTTGCAGCCAGCTAGAATATGTCTAGCTGTGCAAGGGGTGTTGCTGCAAAGGGGACATGAACTATCCTCGGCATAGCTCCAACGAGCGAGGTTACTGGGGTCTGGAAGTGTATGCTGAAAGGCATTTAAATAAAATTTCAGCATCTCTGTCGTCCAGTCATACAACATTACTTTCCAGTGCATTGGAGGAGGAATGCAAAAGTCTCCAATTGTTGTCCAATCATTCTGGCATTGAAGGCCAATAGCGTGAGCCATACTTTTGCTGTCGTAATCTCCCCGCAAGAGAGACTTCTTCAAGTCCACATCGCTCATGGTTGTAATGCCATACCCCAGACCAGTGCCATTCTGGCTGATTCCAGTAAGGAACTTTTTGTGGAAGTTAACGCGGGCTTGTAGATCATTTGACTCACTACGGCCACTTACTACGTGCTTCGATATTGCCGGATCCTTGGAATTGCTTAGAATCGAATTTTTGGTTATTCTGGAGTTTGCGTAGAGCAGAGAGGGCAGTTTTAGAGCTAGCCCAAAATTGTGACGACTGATTTATTTTCAGGTTCTTATTCTTCTACAAGAAAACCGGCGTCACCGGCCCGTACTTACTCGGAGTGGGCCTGGCCAACTACCTGTTCAGCAAAGAGATTTACGTGACGGAGCACGAGTTTATGAACGGTCTCTCGCTCCTCGCCATCTGCTACTATGCTACGGCGATCGCCGGACCGAAAATCGGTGACTGGATTAATAAGCAGGTGGATGCCGAAGAACAGATGATGAAGGACACCCGCAACGAGACCATTCAGGCGTTCAAGGACAGCACTAAGTTCCAAGAGGAGCAGAACTGGCGTGCTGACGGACAGGTAATAATAACTCTATTGGCATTTATATAGAGTTTTTTTGCCAATCGGCGATATCCAACAGCTAACCTACTTCAAGTGGTACAGTACCACAATGTCAGAGTGCATGAAAAAGAATAATTAAAATGTTAAAACCTAAAGAAATATTAGTTACGAAAATACCTTATAACTAATAAATGCCCAAGGGGAGGACGCTGAGAGCAAGAGATATAGGAAAAGAAAGAACTGGTTAAGCCTGAGAGAGACAAAAGTTTTTGAGATCAGTCTTGAAAGATGCTACCAGGCAAGTTTCTTATATTTGTTGATAGATCGTTCTAGATCCTTGCTGCGTGAACACTGAAATAATAACTTAAGAACTTCCTATATAGGCTGACCTTGTATATACCGGCATCCTTTCGGAGGATGAATCTATACATAACACTAAACAAGAGAATTCAACAAAAAATATGATTTTCAACATTTTAACAATTCTGTGCAGTGTTTTTAAATTTATGATGTTTTTTTTTCTGTTGAAGTTCAATTATGAATTTTAACATATACATGTGACAGTTGAGTAAGTCAGTATTTAAACTAAAAAGTTAAAGTTTTGAATAGGATAAAAACGAATTTACCATGTGAAGTTTGTGGCGCCCAACGATTTGGGCGACTTTGCAACCCGTTGTCCAGGGTAGATTCTAAATTACTATGGACAACGTCGGTTGCAATATCGCCAAAACGCTGGGGGCTTTAAACTTCACACAGTATATTCGTTTTTATCCTATTTATAATGTCAAACAACTGCGATAGTTTTCGATTTCAGTTGGAAGATGTTTTTATCATCTGGAAAAAATTGTCACGGTTGTCATTCCCAACGACGAACGATATGATGATAGCCCCAGAACATACCTCGATTTGGACTCTAAATTAACATTTATTATTTCGTATTTAGGTACTGCTGACGGAGGCGAAGAAAGAGAATGTTCTTCTGCAACTGGAGGCAGAGTACCGCGAGCGAATGATGTCCGTTTACACTGCAGTCAAGCAGAGGCTCGACTTCCAATTGGAAAAAGAGAACGTCCAACGCCGCATGGCCCAAAAGGACATGGTCGACTGGGTCATCGAGAATGTGCTGAAAGCCATCACACCCGACCAGGAAAAGGCCACAATCGCTCAGTGCATAGGCGACCTCAATGCGCTCTCCTCCCGCTCCAAGTAGAGCTATTTCACATATAATTTATTGCAATCGATCCGCTCTTTCGTAAATCGTAGATACAAACTGTAATTATTAACGCGAATAAAATAATTGTTACTTTATGGTTTCGTTTCATTTTATCCAATTCGAAGCCTTTGGAAAGTGGAGTGGTTTATGGATTGGTTCGTGGTCTTCCAGCTCTACATATCCGATCTGGAATCTGCTATCCTCTAAGCGGCCAGTCTTTACGCCAAGGGTGGCCAACCCGCGGGCCGCATGCGGCCCGCCGAGTGACAACAAGCATGTCATGAATGTGGTCTTCAAAACAGTGAACTTCATTAAGTCGAAGGGGTTGAATCACCGTCAGTTCCAACAATTTCTCAAGTCTTTGAATTCTCGTGCTAAAGCAATCCCAGAGTTTGAAGATAAGGAGAGAGTTTGCGTTTTTGGTCGATATAACAGGCCACCTAAATGACGTTAATACTCGTCTACAAGGGAAAGACCGCTTAATTAATGACATGCATGATCTTATTTCCGCATTTCAAATGAAACTTGGGCTTTGGGAACAACAGATACAAAAAAAAACTTTACTCACTTTCCTACACTGTCAGATCAACCAGATGTCACACATACAGCGGCGGATAAATACGCTTCTTTGATTTCCAAGTTGAACCTCGAATTTCAAACCCGACTGTTGGTAATAGAATTACCAACAAATAGTTGGTTGTGCGGCCCGGCGGGAAATTTTATTTCAAAAATTTGGCCCGGCCTCTGAAAAGGTTGGCCACCCGTGCTTTATGCTGATGATGGCAAACCTTTTTTGTCGTCGTCATCCGGAAAAACGTCGGACGACGATGTAAGGCGTTGGCCTCTGATGGGCAAGTGGCATAACTAGACTGGATTATTTTCTTTCCAAGTCTTCTACGCTCACCTCATGGAAGAGCGAACGATCCAATATCATTAAAACTTCCTGAGGTGACGGGTTCGCCTGTTGTAGTTGACAGCTCTAGTTATGGCATTAAGCAAGTTAATAATCTATATAATCAACGCTAGTAGTAGTAGTTAAATAAGACAGTAAAACTGTTTTCTTTTATAAATAAGAAAAAAATAGGAACAGCGAATGCTCCTTCCGAATGTTAAAAACCAACTCTACAAGTTCATCACGGTCAAAATGGGACTCACGGGCAAAATTAGCTGTTATACATACTTACAAATAATAATTATAATCCCTTCTGGCAATTCGAAATGATACAAAAAACATAGTTTGTAAATATTGTATATTTAATCATATTATGTATATTAATACATACTTAGGTATTATTTCAATTTAGTGAATATTGTGCTTAGTTCGATGGTAGGTTATATTTTTTTTTTAGATATATGTATATAGAAATAACCTACTTAATAAATTTTAGCTATTAAGCTTACACTTTGGTTAACGTTTTAAAATTAAGCGCTATTAAAACAGCTGCCCACATAACAATGCAACAACGATTATTGCTAAAAAACCGCCACAAATTTAGAATTTCCAAGAAAGTTAAATTATAACGAGAAAGTTAAAGATTTCCAAGAAAGTTAAAGTTAAATTATAACGATTGATTGTAGCACCAAGCACAATATAAGAAGCATGTTAACATTAAACACATAACATTGCCTATTAGTCAGGGAGGTAGTGAATTCTTTTAGGACTTATTTTCCCAGTTTCTAAAAGTAATTAAATCTGGTCTATTACTGGTGCTAATAAAGAAATTCCAAGTCTGGCAAGAATTAAGCGATGGGTGGGTGGGCAGTAGGTGTATATATTGTTATAAATATTTTCCATTCACTAGAATCGATCATTAACCACTGGAATGTCAATACCACCGATCGGCGGTTTTTCTATTGTGACAAATCGCGGGCGGCCGATCTCAGTATTTATGCAATTATGCATTATATCCGGTAAAAGTCACTTTCATTGCCACCGCCGTTATATATTAGTATACATGCACTACCACCCCCTATAAATAAATTCTCGAGGGTTGAAAATATGCCATCACGGAGTTTTATACCCATGGCTGGCTCTCCAAGGGTTAAATGCACAAAAAAGCAATCTGGCTTATTTTAAAATTGAACGAAGCAATTCTGGCGAGAAAATTTCTGCAATTACAAAAATGGAAAAAATCCATGTGATTTACGGATAAGTTCTTATTTCTTTCTAAAACTGCGATTTCCGCATCTCAAATTCTATGGCTTCGAAGGGGGAGTGAATGGGTGGTAAGGTGAACGCTAAAATGTGGCAAGACAGCTGTCCTAAACCTACTACAGCCGGTCGTTAGTTCGGAATCCACCGTTCACCTCCCAGAAGTGTAATGATTGTATATGATGGGCCCGATTTCGGTCGGTGAATTCCATGGCAGCTCCGTTGGTATTTTCATTTTTATTAGGTTTAAAACTTATAATACAAATTGATATTGTCACGGATTATCATTTGAAAGAAGTCTGGCTACTTCAAAAAGTCGCAGAAAGCATCTGGCAGGATTTAGAAATTAGACAAAAATACAAACTCATCGCTCTCATTTTCAGTCTTAAACTTTTTATAGAGGATAATTGATCCTATAATTTCACAAAAAACACATCTGGCTAATCTTTATAATAACTAAAGCCTCGCCAGACTCTACTAAAGTTTGTGTACAGTGTTTTATGCGCATAATTCGTTTAATGCGCCTCAGAATCGCTTAATGTATGTCACTCTGTCAAGAATTAAAAGTCTGGCAAGGCTTTGGCGATCGCAAATCACAGCCAGATGTTATCATAAGCTATCGTTATAATGTTAATATCATCTGACCAATTTTAGGGTCTGGAAAAAAAGTGCCACCATTTTGTTAGGTTTTTTCAGGGGCCAGACACATTTGCCATACCTACAGACTAGCCAATTTTTTTCTAATCAATGTTGCATTCGACATGACAGTAACACGATTTACATTAGGGCTACAAAAAAGCAGTACATTTGTATTTTCAACAGTATTTACTGGAAAACCCCCCTACAAAATATATATCCGCTGCTTAGAATTAGTCACTGAATAATCTACCGACGCTTAGTGACTGGGAAAATTAGTACCGAAACAATTCACTCTCTCCCCAACTATATGGTTTTAATCTCAAGCTTATATCTAAATCAATTGGTGTTCTTTTTAAAATGTAATATCGCTAATACTGAAAATAAAACATTTTTTTGTTCCATATTGGACGGCGATTAAACGTTAATAAATTAAATTTGCGATATGAAAGACAGACTCGTTGAAAATTAGGCACTTGTCTAAAAAAGTGTTGTACTCCGAACTATTCTGTGTGCTACGATTACGAAACACCCTGGAATTATTGGCAAGAGTCTTTTAAAAACCAGCAAAATATTAGTCTCGTTTAAAGCGAAGCAGTTTTGTATATCAAATTATTGTATATCGATTATAAAAATATAATATTATTATAACTTATGACTAAAACATTCTGTTTTTTACTAAAAATTAGTTTGGTTTAAATTTGACTTTTCCAGTGATAACATTTATTAAATGCGTTATTCAGCTTAATTATTATTATTATTTCAAATTGCAAATAACGATATGGCTCGTACAAATATACGATATGTAAGAAATAAACAGTCCGACACTACTGTGCTAATGTCAAATGATTAATACTAGGAATGCAACGATTATTGATATACGAATTACGATTTAATAAAATAATCGGTTCTGAATATGCAGGTTGAGTTTTAATTTACTGGCATCTTTAAAGGGGTGAATGAGTACAAGCAAGTAAACAACTTTTGATAAACAAAGGAGAATGCCCGTTCTAGTATCAACAAATGTACTCTTTTCAAAAATTTTGTTACCTCCATCATATGGCGTTTTATCTATTCCGAGACATCACTAGAGTCTTTGTAGAAAATTACATCGAAAACAATTTCCGTACTTCGGAAATATTAACAAAATAAAATTAGTATATTTTGAGGTTCGGTTCAGCTACACGTGGAAAAAAATGATAACAGATGCAACCTGTTATTTATTTTTAAAGTTATTTCAGGGGTTTTAACGGGTTTAAGATGAGTTTAGTAGGTATAGGTTGATAGCGTACCTAAAAAACTATTTATTTAATTTATATATTTATTCTCCCTCCCTTTAAATCATAGATGTCATGTCAAGGTGACAAAAACTAGGGGTGAACGCAATAACAATAAATCGATTTTACTTTTAAGGACTTATGTACATTATAAATCTTAAATAGCTGAATCCAAGTTTATTTTCAAAAGTTCTTGATTAATAATAAATAGTTCATTATGTATATCGCTGTGGAAGGATCGGGGTATAAGTAAGCGGACTAAGGTCAGGCTGGTTCGAGCTCTGGTTTTATCGATCTTTCTCTATGCATCGGAGACATGGACCCTGAAGGCTCAGATACGCACCGAAATCGATGCACTGGAGATGTGGTGTTGGCGTAAAATGCTAGGAATCCCATGGACAGCACGCCGCACCAACAAATCTATCCTGGAAGAACTCAGCATCCAAGTGAGGCTCTCACCGTATGCATGAGAAGGGTCCTGCAGTTCTTCGGTCATGTTGCCAGGAGAAACCCAGAGAATCTGGAGAAAATGCTTTCCGGGGGTCAAATGGAGGGAAGAAAAAGCAGAGGCAGATCACCGGCCAGATTGAACAACCTCATCAAAGAAGTTACTAAAGGGTCAATACAATCTGCAACCCGCCATGCAGAAGACAGGTCGAAGTGGAGAAGCCTCGTAGGCAAACTGTCATCTACTGGCCACGATCCTCAGTAATGAGGGAACGACGGAGAAGATGTATATTTCACGTTCATAACACAACTTTTTGTTTTAAGTATACGAGTGAATAAGGACTTGTCATCAAATAAAAAGGATCGATGCGGGGATCGATATCGTAGACCTAGGGTAAATCGATAATGTAACATAATAGCACGCATTAAAAAAAACATTCTTTTTCAGGAGCTTCACACAAGACAATCATTTACAAACAAAAAAAAATGTCGTCCTACATTAGCCGGAAGTTTAAAAGTACTAATATTTCATAAAAAAATAACCCCGAAACAAATAGTCATGACAGGAATTATATTTTTATTTTAGCTATAATGTATTAATATTTTTTTCAAGATACAATCTTTCTTTTAAGAGTACTATAAATGGGCATTCTCCTTTGTAAATCTTATAAAAAAAAGTTTGAGAAGCGTTGAGCGCGCTGCGCCATCTAGCGGTAGGTAAAATATCACTAATAAACAACATTGACGATATTTTACCTACCGCTAGATGGCGCATAGGTGCAACGCTTCTCATACTATTTTTCGTTTTTTTTTTAATTTTCAAAAATTAAAAAAAAACATTTTTATTAAAAGTTGGGATAAAATTAACAGAATAGCATTTTAATTCTGTCATTCGAATGCAAATAATAAGACACACACTTACACATATTACACGCACACATGCATATAAACAATTCATAGGGTTGGCTGTAAGAAATTGTCATACAATAATAATCCTACCCATTGTGAAATTTTACAGTAAAGAGAGTAGAAACGATTACATCTTCACGAACATTTATAATCGTCGATTATTATCATCATAATCGGTTACATCCCTAATTGATAATCACAAATTATTAATTTTCAGTAAGGTTTTTTTTCATTAAGTACTATAATCAAGCAGCAAAGAAAGATTTATATTATCGCCTGTATCCAGCGTATTATTTACATGAACATTTTACGACTAACTAGACTAAATCCACCCACGGATGGATTTGAAGGCACTTTTTTTTTTAAATTTCACAATAATGATAGCAAACGTGAATACAAAAAAAAATATATCTCGATGTTTTGTTCCTTTGTCGGTTACAATATTGCACATTTTTTCTTTGACTTGTCCTTGTAGTTGAGTTTGACCGGCGGCCTCTCGGACAGCTGGAACCGCCTGATCACGCGGACTAGTTCGTGGAAGGCCTGGTCCACGTTCATGCGAATCTTGGCACTGCACTCGATGTAGGGAATTTTGAGTTGTCGCGATAACTGCTGAGCTTCTTCAAGCGTAACCTGAAATTATGATAGTTATAAGATTTACAAGTTTCTGACTGTATGTACCGTACCATACTAGGGAGTTAATGGGCCCTTGCTGAGTTGGCCACGTAGACCCATTCTATTCAGGGTTGGTCACACTCACGGGTCGACACCCATCCGGCGGCCTCCACGCGTGAAGTGCGAGCCCGGGTAGGACTCTGGCCTTAGGGCTAGTTTCCCCCAGGAATCAACCTTCTGGCGCTCCTGGACGGTCAGCGCACCGTGCGGCGTAAGCCAATAGATTGTGCACTCTGACTAACAGTCGGGGGAGTCTGGAAGCAGTACTGTTTCCTACAGAGCGGGGGTGGTTGCGGACCTTACGGTGACTGCTCTTGAAACGACCATTGGCTACCCGATCCTGGGTGAACAGCCGGGCAAAGGATGTCGTGGTCTGCGATAGATTCGGTGTTGCGCCCGTTGCACAACATATGCAGTGCCCTGTGGCACGGACCGACCCAGCGCTGTGTGGACCCAGGACTGTAAAAAGAGGTCCACCGCTTGGTCGCCGCTTGCCCCGTAACGGGCGGCCACGACACCTGCTGCAAGCCTCGATACGCCTCAGTCTGTCTATTACCACCGTTTTACTCCCCGTCCCCTGCACCAATAAAACACGCCTTCCCTTTCAAGTGCCAACACGGCATATTATTTTTCGATGAACTTCAATGACACACCATAAATTTATAAACATGAGATCTTAGTCTAGGATGCATAACAAAGTGCATAAGGTGTATAACAAATACAATTTTAGAATAGGACATAGCCTAGGTACCGCAATTAACCTAGGTACATACACAATTTATAAAATTCTTTATTGTACAGTAAACATAAGTATATAACAATTTATCTTATTTTCTAAGTGTCGCTATCCTGTTCTTCCCGGGCAGCGGGTCGAACAAGATCTCTCTGTTGTCGCGCGGCGTCTCTGTGCGCCTGCGTGCTCCTGAGTGCGCCTGAGTGCGCCTGGGTGCGCCTGTGTGCGCCTGTGTGCGTCTGCGTGTGCCTGACTGCGCCTGGGTGCGCTTGTCTGTGCTGCGTCCGCCTGTGCTGCGTCCGCCTGTGCTGCGTCCGCCTGTGCTGCGTCCGCCTGTGCTGCGTTCGCCTGACTGCGCCTATGTGCGCCCGTCTGCGACCGCGTGCGTCCGACTGCGCCTATGTGCGCCCGTCTGACCGCGTGCGTCTGACTGCGCCTGTGTGCGCCGTCTGACCGCGTGTGCGCCGCGTGGGTGCCGCGTGTGCGCCGATGCGCACCAGACTGCGCCTTTGTGCGCCCGTCTGCGCCCGCGTGCGTCCGACTGCGCCTATGTGCGCCCGTCTGACCGCGTGTGCGCCGCGTGGGTGCCGCGTGTGCGCCGATGCGCACCAGACTGCGCCTTTGTGCGCCCGTCTGCGCCCGCGTGCGTCCGACTGCGCCTGTGTGCGCCGTCTGACCGCGTGTGCGCCGCGTGGGTGCCGCGTGTGCGCCGATGCGCACCAGACTGCGCCTTTGTGCGCCCGTCTGCGCCCGCGTGTGTCTGACTGCGCCTGTGTGCGCCGTCTGACCGCGTGTGCGCCGCGTGGGTGCCGCGTGTGCGCCGATGCGCACCAGACTGCGCCTTTGTGCGCCCGTCTGCGCCCGCGTGCGTCCGACTGCGCCTATGTGCGCCCGTCTGACCGCGTGCGTCTGACTGCGCCTGTGTGCGCCGTCTGACCGCGTGTGCGCCGCGTGGGTGCCGCGTGTGCGCCGATGCGCACCAGACTGCGCCTTTGTGCGCCCGTCTGCGCCCGCGTGCGTCCGACTGCGCCTATGTGCGCCCGTCTGACCGCGTGTGCGCCGCGTGGGTGCCGCGTGTGCGCCGATGCGCACCAGACTGCGCCTTTGTGCGCCCGTCTGCGCCCGCGTGCGTCCGACTGCGCCTGTGTGCGCCGTCTGACCGCGTGTGCGCCGCGTGGGTGCCGCGTGTGCGCCGATGCGCACCAGACTGCGCCTTTGTGCGCCCGTCTGCGCCCGCGTGTGTCTGACTGCGCCTGTGTGCGCCGTCTGACCGCGTGTGCGCCGCGTGGGTGCCGCGTGTGCGCCGATGCGCACCAGACTGCGCCTTTGTGCGCCCGTCTGCGCCCGCGTGCGTCCGACTGCGCCTATGTGCGCCCGTCTGACCGCGTGCGTCTGACTGCGCCTGTGTGCGCCGTCTGACCGCGTGTGCGCCGATGCGCACCAGACTGCGCCTTTGTGCGCCCGTCTGCGCCCGCGTGCGTCCGACTGCGCCTGTGTGCGCCGTCTGACCGCGTGTGCGCCGCGTGGACCCGGCTCTCCGAAGGTCCCAACTTGGACCGGCGCTCGAACTCCACGACTGGAGCGAGCGTCCCGTCGACCGTAAATCACGAGTCGGACCGTAATTCCCGACTCGGACCGGCACTCAACTCCCCGAATAGGAGAGAGTGTCTCGTCGACCGTAGTGTCCGTCACTTAGACCGCGCTCAATACTGCACGGTGCAGTAGAGCCGCTCGCGACTGGCTTCCAGACTGCAAGGGCAGCGGAGCGGTTCCAGGGCGCGGTCTTCGTAGTCGTTGGGGTTCCTTCCTTCCTTCCTTCCTAGTCGGTTGACTGTTTGCTGTGGAACTGAGAGAGCGAGTGATTTGGTATGGCCCAGGGGCCCATATTTGTACTCACTTCCGCGGTTCTCGCCGTGCACCTGCTGTGCACCTGCTTTCGTGTCCACCAATGGACACGCCGCGGACAGCTTTCCGTGAAAGGTGGGGATCTTCCCTTTTCTATCGACCTCTCGCACTCTCCTAGGAGAAAAGCTATCTCCTCTCCTCTAAAAGCCGTTACGGTACGCTCCGTGTTTGTCCAGACTTCAGGGCCGACCAACAGTTTCTGGTTGGCGGCTACTGGCTCGTTAGAGCGCATTCCTGATTGGTCGGCAACCAACCAATCAGAGAATGGCTCAAAACCCATCCTTTCCTTTGGAGTGGATTCTTCGGGTTCCAAACATCATCAGAGTCTGGCCCGGTACCTCACGTATACGTTCCCGTTATTTTCGTGTCTGCTAGTATCTTCGAAATCGGCTGAGGGCAATTTTCCGGCCACGTAAACTTGAATCGATGATTCCTGTGTTTCTGTTTACTTGCCGGTGGTCGGTGGTGATGGTGCCTTGTTTTCTACTCCCATTTAACAGTTTTTCACTATTTTTGGGAGTAGAAAATACCACGTGTTTTCTCTCGTGTTTCACGGTTCCTTACTATAAACTCGTGAATTTTCACGGCAGGTCGTAAGAGGGGTGCTATATGCATGTACCTCGACTCTTATACAACTGTTTCGGGCAGTATTTCCCGCTTTCATTTCCGGTTTGACGAGTTCAAAACTGTCCGTTTTTGGCACCAAAGTTCGTCTCCTAGCTATGTTAGAGCGGGCGGTCGTAGGGAGTCTCGCTCGCTCGATCTCAGTGTGGAAGCGGGCGGCCGTAGGCCGTCTCGCTCGCTCGATCCGCTCCAAGCGGCGCCTGCGATGTCTATAAAGGTAACCCGAGGCGATTTTGCCATTTTTCTCGTAAAAATGAGTTTTCTGCAAATTTCTTATGCTTTCTCGGGCACCCTCATAGCGGCCGTAAATCATCTATTTTACGGCCGGCGACGTCGCTACTGACGGCGTCGCAACATCCTCCCCCTCGACACGTCCCGTGTCTTCATTTTCGGCCCCTAGTATCACGGCCACTTTGGTGATGGGTCTTCGGCTGATCCGTCCGGTTGCGGTGCGGAGGTCGACCACTCGTACCAACCCGTCTGCGCCCGGGTGTACAGCGGTTACGACACCTCTAGTCCACGTCCCGCGAGTCGTGTTTGGTTTCGCCATGAACACGACGTCATTGATGGCTATGTCGCGGTTGCGCTCGTGCCATTTTGTTCGTTTGGCTAGAGTGGGAAGGTATTCCTTCACCCATCTCTTCCAAAACTGGTTCGCCAAGGCTTGGCTGTACCGCCACTGCTTCCGTAGGTCCACCCTTTCGTCTGGGGGGCATAACGGTAGCACTGGCTGCGGTGACCCAATGAGAAAGTGACTCCTTTCGCCAGTAGTTCGTCGGCTTGCTTGCCCTCGTTGACGTCTGCGGCGTGGCATGACAATTGCTGTCCATGCTTATCGGAGCTTCTCACTGCTTCATTGTTCCGGTTGCGCACTGCTGTGTTGCTTCCGGGATTTCATCCCTTGCTGGGGTATCTCTTGCTTCGGCTTGCTTGCTAGGACCTCCTTGGCCCTCCTCCGACTCTGTTGCATGGTGTCTGCTCTCACCCGTGCTGACTTGCTGGCGGCAATATCGTTGTGGAAACTGTACGCACCTCTGCGTCGGGCACTCCTTGTGCTCCACGTTTTCGCTCGCCAGGCTTCCTCAGCTTGCAACAGGACGTCGGGCTTGCTGCCTTAGCGTGTCGCTTGATTCTCGGCCGCTGTCGCGCTGTGGACTGCGGCCGGCTTCGTTGCGGCTGGTTTCTTTGCCGTCGCTGACTTGGCAGTTGCCGCCTTTTCAGCTGGGGCGGACTTTATGGCCGGTGCGTTGGCCTTTGCCGCTTCTACTGGAGCGGACTTCTTGGCCGGTGCGTTGGCCTTTGCTGCCTTCGCTGGGGCAGACTTCTTGGCCGGTACGTTGGCCTTTGCTGCCTTCGCTGGGGCAGACTTCTTGGCCGGTACGTTGGCCTTCGCTGCCTTCGCTGGGGCAGACTTCTTGGCCGGTACGTTGGCCTTCGCTGCCTTCGCTGGGGCAGACTTTATGGCCGGTGCGTTGGCCTTTGCCGCTTCTTTGTTGCCGGTCTTCTCGCCGCCGTTGACTCATTAGTCGTGGCGGACTTCTGGGGTGAATGAACCTTTCGCCCGGTCGCTTTCTTCTCGGACGGAGCGCTGTCCGTTTCGAGATTGCGTCCTTGTTTTATGTCATCATGAGCTCTCCGGGCTCCATGACTGACTTGTTGTACTTGCGGCTGAAGCGCGCTTGTCCGCGTCCACCTTGTACTGGGCGGCGATGTATTGCTTGATCACCTGCATCGACTAATCTCCGTGCTCCATGAGCTTGCAGATCGTGATGTTGCTTGTTTTGACCGGTAATCACTTGATCGTTGGTCATGGAGTTCCACTCCATCTTCCGCTGCGTTAGGGCCTCTCCCCCACGTGGCGGATTCCGCCGGCGACAACCAATCTCGAAGACTCCTTCGTAGGGGACTGCATTCTCCCTGGTGTACGCCGGTCTTTCATCGGCTTGCAGCCGGTATCCTTTTTTGTGGACAAGTCGCGCTTGCTTCCCTTGACCGCGCTGTTCCTGGTCTATCATTGGCTCCTCTGCCAACGTTTCCAAACCTGCCGTCGGCCTGCTGTTTTTCGGCTGGTTTGGGCGTGTGCCGCTTTGAGGCGGTAGGTAGGAGATGCTTGCCCAGCAACATCTTTCTTCCTCCGTTTCTTCCCTCGTGCAGCAAAGCGGGCCCGTTGCCCATCGGTCGTTCTTTACTTGACTGATGGCATGGAAGCGGCTCCGGGGGGGGCTCTCCCCTTCGTGGCGCGAGTGCAGGCCCGTTTTCCAACGGCCGTTCTCGAGGCGCCTCGTGGTAGCCATTGTTGCCTCCGCATGCTGATTGTCGGTATCCAGTTGATTCCCCGACTGCTTGCGTGTGTGGTAAACTGCCGCTTTGTCCGATTTCTTCTGGACCTGTCCGCTGATCGTCCACCCGAGCAAGCTCCGGGTGGCGGTGGGTAACCCTGGTGGTCCCCAGACGATACTTCGTGGCGCTATGAGTCGGTAATTATCCATACCGATAATCATTTGTGCCTTGCCCCGATATTGCGGAATCTGTATGCCATGCAGATGGGGCCACTTGTCCCATTTGTTTCCCAACGATTCCTGCTTGGGTCCATTGAGCCTTTCAGTGGTGTGGACGGACGTCATCTGATGCCAGTCTGCGTTCAGGGCGTCCCTCACCTCAAAGTCCACCAGTCGGGAATTTTCCTTGCGTGGTCCCGCTACGCTCTTTAGGACAATCGCGCTCTGCTTCTCGCAGACGCCGATTTCCCTCGCCACGCTGTCCTCAATCAGCCCATTCAGTGCCCGGCGTCCGTTCTGAACGGTCGCCTGCTCCGCTCCGCCGCCCGCGCTGAATATTGCCGCCGCGAGTCGACCGTCGAGCGCCGTCTCCGGTCCTCGCCGTGAAGTTCGTGCCGTCGAGTCCGCTCCGGCCCGAATATGAGCTCCGCCGCCGAAGCAGCCGCTTCGCACAGCACCGCTGTTACCAGGGGCAAGGATATGCCCTTAATCCCGCCTGCGACGCCGAGGAAACGCGTGAGAAATCCCGATTCCCCTGATGCCGAGCCACAGAGAGACCCGCAACGCCGTCGGGCTGACTCCTTCTACGACAGCGACCTCTTCAACACCCCGGTGCCTTCGGATGACGAAGATGCACCGACCTACGCCAAAGCGGCCAGGAGGAGCCCGACTCCGAGCGTCAACGGAGCCGCGCCTGTGCCACTGCCGCGCTCGACGATGAGTTCCGCGCCGCAACACCTGAACTCGGAGCCGCGTCCCCAGCCAATCGTCGTGGATAAGCTGGATAGGTGGCCTGACCACCTGCAGACTATCCGGGCCAGGCTGGGCCGCGCTCCTATCGTGTCGCCGATTGGAGGAGGGGGCGGACTTCGCTTTCGTCCGGCCGACTCCGCCGAATACCGAGTCATTCAGGACTATTTACATAGCCTGGGCGGCTCGGTAGCATGGCACACATATACGACGCCCACCAGCAAGGATGCGAAAATTGCCATCCGCGGCCTGCCTTCCAATACCACACAGGAGGAGGCCATCTCCGGGCTGGCTGACCACGGCATCGAGGCCAGCTACGTCAGAATGATACACGGCGGGCGGCGAGCACTATTCTACGCCGTCATCCGCAAGAACGAGCGCTGGCGGGAGGTGTTCTCCATCGCGGAGATTCACTTCCTGCAGGTTACCGTGGAGGCCTGGAGGGGCAGAAATGGCCCCAAGCAGTGCCACCGGTGCCAGCGCTTCCGCCACAGCAGCCACAACTGCCACCGACGACAAGTGTGCGTGTGCTGTGGCAAAGAACACGCAGCCAAAGATTGCCCGAGGCCGAAAACCGCCCGGGCGACCTGCGGAAACTGCGGAGAGGACCATCCTGCGAACAACAGGAGATGCCGCAGCTTCCTGGCGGAAATCCGCCAAACTTCGCGGAAGCAGCAGGGCGTCCCGCACGCAGTGGTCGTCGCCGCCCCGCCGCGAGCTACTACGACTCAGTCTACAGAAGGCAAACTCCAGCCCGTTGTCTCCCCGCAACGCAACGCGCCCCTGTCCTGGAGACAGAAGCCAGCGCCGCCGGCCGCTCCGCAGCAACCAGCTGAGGAGAAAAAGTCAAAACGGCGGCGTCGGTCGAAGCCACTGCAGCAGCAGCCATCCAGGCCCCATCCAACGCAGGAGGAGAAGATGGAGGTCGAAGCGACCGCCCCACCCTCTTGCTCCCAGCCAGTGAGAGCAGCCACAGAGTCCGCCTCCACTCAAACGGACGAAGAGTGGCCGACCACACCGCCCCCACAACCCCAGCCGGAAGAGCCGATGTACCTAGATGAAAAGCGTTTTCTCGACGAAGACGAGCAGGTAACAATCACGGCGTCCCAGTTGCTGGACCTGATTTACGAGTGCCAAATCGGCACGAAAGAGGAAAATATTATGCTCATTAATATTTTCCTCAAAACGGACCTACCACGACGTGCCTCGAAGAAAGGAGCGTAACATTGTTCTACACTAAGAATCCTGCCTCAGGGTGAACAGCCCTGAGACGCCATATGCTCGAAAGCCGGGTCAATGGACCCGGCTCACACGAAGCCCCACCCAACAGTACGAGAAGTGGAAGAAGTCACAGGCCTATATACAGGGCCTGTCGACCGATATTCGACAGTCAATCAGCGTGACGCTTGACCCTTCGTCAAGTAGAGCGAGTATCGGGATGCTGCTCTTGGGACCCCTTACTACTATTGAGGCGACGCGCAGCAACCCCTCTCGTTTGGCAACACAAGCCTTGCCGTCTGTTGCTCGCGCTGCTTCGATGTAGTAGTTGTAGCCGGTGCCACTCTTCTGGTCTTCTTCCTTGTCTTCCGTTGGCGTTGGTGACTGCGCCGCCCTTCTGCTGTCGGTGAGCAGTGGGTGTGTCGCCTTGGCGGTGCGGCAGTCCCGCGCGTAGTGCCCCCTCTTGAGGCACCGGAAGCAGGCTCCAGAAGTCTGCACCCATCTTGAGCGCTGGCTTTCTGTCCATTTCAGAAACTTCTTGCACCGTGTGATTGCGTGTCCACGCGTGTAGCACACCTCGCACTTCGGGCCGTCTTCCTTTGGACCGGAAGCTGCGGGCGGTGTGTACTTGGTGTCACTCTTTGGCTGTGGTGCGGACGTCGACTGCTGTGTATCAGCAGTCGTCGCATACACCCGCTTCGGTGCAGGCATCGACTCGTACCCCTTCGGCTTGGACGGCTTAACTCCCCAGTTGGCTCGATTCACCGCCGTGGCCTGTCGCCCGAGTTTGTCCATGTACTCTGAGAAATCAAATAATGACGGATTGCCTCCGTGTTTCTCTATAATGGCTTCACTCCAGCCCGACAGATGATGGCCCGACAGCTTGGCTTCCAGTTCGCGCAGTATCTCCAGGTTATACGCGTACTCTGGCCGCTTCAGGGACCTCATTGAAGCTATGAGGTTGCCAACTGTCACTGTGAAATCGATCACTTCTTCGCTTGTCGTTGAAGTGCTGGTCAATGGTCGCAAGCCGCGCACCTGGTTGATAAGGCGCCCGATGAGAAGGTCTGGTCTCCCGAATCGTCGCTCTAGTATCTCTCTTATCCGTGGTAGTTGCTCTGGATCGGAGAGGAGAGCGGACACAGTTTGATATGCCTTTCCCTTCAGGCACCGCTGTAGTCGTGTCATGACTTCAGCTCGCGTCAAGAGCTGGGTCTGCTGCTCCAGCTGTGCCGCGAAGACCAGCCACCGTTCTGGGTCACCGTCGAACACCGGCAATTCCCGCGGCAGTGCTTGCCGTAAGAGAATTCCTTCGCACGCAGTGGTTGCGTGCAGTGTCGGTGGTTGTGGCGGGCCTGGTGCTGGCGGGAAAGCGCCTGCGAAGTCGTCCATATTCCTCGCTCGTTGCCGCTGTACCGTGTCCCCTACCGCCTGGTTTGAGTGGTCGATCCACTGCGGTATGGGAGTTTTCTCGAGGGGGATCCGAGAGCGTGCCATCGAACGTCCAATGCTAGGAGCGTCCTCGGCCTCTTCTTCCTCAGCGACGATGATGTCTTGCTCGAGTTCCGTGGCTCGGCGCAGGTCGGCGAGTCTCGCCTGCAGCGTCTCCGTTCGGTTACGGATTGAAGCATCGCGCAGCTCGGATATCTCGTCCTCAATCCGCTGTTTCTCGCGAAATGCTCGCTGTGCTGCCTCGGCGAAGCGACGCTTGCACCTACTGTGCGGCGTCATGCCGCTTTCACGGCTGCATAGACTCGCTGTCCAGTCGGCGGGTCTTCCTGTCGCACCCCCTTGAGTGGTAGCGGCTGCATTGTCCACGACGTACGGCGTGCCGCGCTCCGGGTATGCGCCTGCTACCCGAGCTGCTGGCGTTAGTGGCTGCGCGGTCGGTGGGCCCATTGCCCCCTGAGGCGAGTTGCCAACTCGTGTTACCGTGACGCTCGTGGTTGCTAGGTCGCTCATCTGTGAATCTTGGATTGTGACCTGTCACGGTGTCGCCGTCCCTTGCAGCGCTGCGGTCAGCTGCTTGTGGGTCGCGACGACTTTTTCCACTACGAAGGCTCATCGTGATTTACTGGTGCACGACGGGAGAGTAACGGTATTTTGCTAATGGCGATCCGGCTCGAAGGACCAGCTTCTATGTTGCGCCCGTTGCCCAACATATGCGGTGCCCTGTGGCACGGACCGACCCAGCGCTGTGTGGACCCAGGACTGTAAAAAGAGGTCCACCGCTTGGTCGCCGCTTGCCCCGTAACGGGCGGCCACGACACCTGCTGCAAGCCTCGATACGCCTCAGTCTGTCTATTACCACCGTTTTACTCCCCGTCCCCTGCACCAATAAAACACGCCTTCCCTTTCAAGTGCCAACACGGCATATTATTTTTCGATGAACTTCAATGACACACCATAAATTTATAAACATGAGATCTTAGTCTAGGATGCATAACAAAGTGCATAAGGTGTATAACAAATACAATTTTACAATAGGACATAGCCTAGGTACCGCAATTAACCTAGGTACATACACAATTTATAAAATTCTTTATTGTACAGTAAACATAAGTATATAACAATTTATCTTATTTTCTAAGTGTCGCTATCCTGTTCTTCCCGGGCAGCGGGTCGAACAAGATCTCTCTGTTGTCGCGCGGCGTCTCTGTGCGCCTGCGTGCTCCTGAGTGCGCCTGAGTGCGCCTGGGTGCGCCTGTGTGCGCCTGTGTGCGTCTGCGTGTGCCTGACTGCGCCTGGGTGCGCTTGTCTGTGCTGCGTCCGCCTGTGCTGCGTCCGCCTGTGCTGCGTCCGCCTGTGCTGCGTCCGCCTGTGCTGCGTTCGCCTGACTGCGCCTATGTGCGCCCGTCTGCGACCGCGTGCGTCCGACTGCGCCTATGTGCGCCCGTCTGACCGCGTGCGTCTGACTGCGCCTGTGTGCGCCGTCTGACCGCGTGTGCGCCGCGTGGGTGCCGCGTGTGCGCCGATGCGCACCAGACTGCGCCTTTGTGCGCCCGTCTGCGCCCGCGTGCGTCCGACTGCGCCTATGTGCGCCCGTCTGACCGCGTGTGCGCCGCGTGGGTGCCGCGTGTGCGCCGATGCGCACCAGACTGCGCCTTTGTGCGCCCGTCTGCGCCCGCGTGCGTCCGACTGCGCCTGTGTGCGCCGTCTGACCGCGTGTGCGCCGCGTGGGTGCCGCGTGTGCGCCGATGCGCACCAGACTGCGCCTTTGTGCGCCCGTCTGCGCCCGCGTGTGTCTGACTGCGCCTGTGTGCGCCGTCTGACCGCGTGTGCGCCGCGTGGGTGCCGCGTGTGCGCCGATGCGCACCAGACTGCGCCTTTGTGCGCCCGTCTGCGCCCGCGTGCGTCCGACTGCGCCTATGTGCGCCCGTCTGACCGCGTGCGTCTGACTGCGCCTGTGTGCGCCGTCTGACCGCGTGTGCGCCGATGCGCACCAGACTGCGCCTTTGTGCGCCCGTCTGCGCCCGCGTGCGTCCGACTGCGCCTGTGTGCGCCGTCTGACCGCGTGTGCGCCGCGTGGACCCGGCTCTCCGAAGGTCCCAACTTGGACCGGCGCTCGAACTCCACGACTGGAGCGAGCGTCCCGTCGACCGTAAATCACGAGTCGGACCGTAATTCCCGACTCGGACCGGCACTCAACTCCCCGAATAGGAGAGTGTCTCGTCGACCGTAGTGTCCGTCACTTAGACCGCGCTCAATACTGCACGGTGCAGTAGAGCCGCTCGCGACTGGCTTCCAGACTGCAAGGGCAGCGGAGCGGTTCCAGGGCGCGGTCTTCGTAGTCGTTGGGGTTCCTTCCTTCCTTCCTGCCTAGTCGGTTGACTGTTTGCTGTGGAACTGAGAGAGAGAGTGATTTGGTATGGCCCAGGGGCCCATATTTGTACTCACTTCCGCGGTTCTCGCCGTGCACCTGCTGTGCACCTGCTTTCGTGTCCACCAATGGACACGCCGCGGACAGCTTTCCGTGAAAGGTGGGGATCTTCCCTTTTCTATCGACCTCTCGCACTCTCCTAGGAGAAAAGCTATCTCCTCTCCTCTAAAAGCCGTTACGGTACGCTCCGTGTTTGTCCAGACTTCAGGGCCGACCAACAGTTTCTGGTTGGCGGCTACTGGCTCGTTAGAGCGCATTCCTGATTGGTCGGCAACCAACCAATCAGAGAATGGCTCAAAACCCATCCTTTCCTTTGGAGTGGATTCTTCGGGTTCCAAACATCATCAGAGTCTGGCCCGGTACCTCACGTATACGTTCCCGTTATTTTCGTGTCTGCTAGTATCTTCGAAATCGGCTGAGGGCAATTTTCCGGCCACGTAAACTTGAATCGATGATTCCTGTGTTTCTGTTTACTTGCCGGTGGTCGGTGGTGATGGTGCCTTGTTTTCTACTCCCATTTAACAGTTTTTCACTATTTTTGGGAGTAGAAAATACCACGTGTTTTCTCTCGTGTTTCACGGTTCCTTACTATAAACTCGTGAATTTTCACGGCAGGTCGTAAGAGGGGTGCTATATGCATGTACCTCGACTCTTATACAACTGTTTCGGGCAGTATTTCCCGCTTTCATTTCCGGTTTGACGAGTTCAAAACTGTCCGTTTTTGGCACCAAAGTTCGTCTCCTAGCTATGTTAGAGCGGGCGGTCGTAGGGAGTCTCGCTCGCTCGATCTCAGTGTGGGAGCGGGCGGCCGTAGGCCGTCTCGCTCGCTCGATCCGCTCCAAGCGGCGCCTGCGATGTCTATAAAGGTAACCCGAGGCGATTTTGCCATTTTTCTCGTAAAAATGAGTTTTCTGCAAATTTCTTATGCTTTCTCGGGCACCCTCATAGCGGCCGTAAATCATCTATTTTACGGCCGGCGACGTCGCTACTGACGGCGTCGCAACATCCTCCCCCTCGACACGTCCCGTGTCTTCATTTTCGGCCTCTAGTATCACGGCCACTTTGGTGATGGGTCTTCGGCTGATCCGTCCGGTTGCGGTGCGGAGGTCGACCACTCGTACCAACCCGTCTGCGCCCGGGTGTACAGCGGTTACGACACCTCTAGTCCACGTCCCGCGAGTCGTGTTTGGTTCCGCCATGAACACGACGTCATTGATGGCTATGTCGCGGTTGCGCTCGTGCCATTTTGTTCGTTTGGCTAGAGTGGGAAGGTATTCCTTCACCCATCTCTTCCAAAACTGGTTCGCCAAGGCTTGGCTGTACCGCCACTGCTTCCGTAGGTCCACCCTTTCGTCTGGGGGGCATAACGGTAGCACTGGCTGCGGTGACCCAATGAGAAAGTGACTCCTTTCGCCAGTAGTTCGTCGGCTTGCTTGCCCTCGTTGACGTCTGCGGCGTGGCATGACAATTGCTGTCCATGCTTATCGGAGCTTCTCACTGCTTCATTGTTCCGGTTGCGCACTGCTGTGTTGCTTCCGGGATTTCATCCCTTGCTGGGGTATCTCTTGCTTCGGCTTGCTTGCTAGGACCTCCTTGGCCCTCCTCCGACTCTGTTGCATGGTGTCTGCTCTCACCCGTGCTGACTTGCTGGCGGCAATATCGTTGTGGAAACTGTACGCACCTCTGCGTCGGGCACTCCTTGTGCTCCACGTTTTCGCTCGCCAGGCTTCCTCAGCTTGCAACAGGACGTCGGGCTTGCTGCCTTAGCGTGTCGCTTGATTCTCGGCCGCTGTCGCGCTGTGGACTGCGGCCGGCTTCGTTGCGGCTGGTTTCTTTGCCGTCGCTGACTTGGCAGTTGCCGCCTTTTCAGCTGGGGCGGACTTTATGGCCGGTGCGTTGGCCTTTGCCGCTTCTACTGGAGCGGACTTCTTGGCCGGTGCGTTGGCCTTTGCTGCCTTCGCTGGGGCAGACTTCTTGGCCGGTACGTTGGCCTTTGCTGCCTTCGCTGGGGCAGACTTCTTGGCCGGTACGTTGGCCTTCGCTGCCTTCGCTGGGGCAGACTTCTTGGCCGGTACGTTGGCCTTCGCTGCCTTCGCTGGGGCAGACTTTATGGCCGGTGCGTTGGCCTTTGCCGCTTCTTTGTTGCCGGTCTTCTCGCCGCCGTTGACTCATTAGTCGTGGCGGACTTCTGGGGTGAATGAACCTTTCGCCCGGTCGCTTTCTTCTCGGACGGAGCGCTGTCCGTTTCGAGATTGCGTCCTTGTTTTATGTCATCATGAGCTCTCCGGGCTCCATGACTGACTTGTTGTACTTGCGGCTGAAGCGCGCTTGTCCGCGTCCACCTTGTACTGGGCGGCGATGTATTGCTTGATCACCTGCATCGACTAATCTCCGTGCTACATGAGCTTGCAGATCGTGATGTTGCTTGTTTTGACCGGTAATCACTTGATCGTTGGTCATGGAGTTCCACTCCATCTTCCGCTGCGTTAGGGCCTCTCCCCCACGTGGCGGATTCCGCCGGCGACAACCAATCTCGAAGACTCCTTCGTAGGGGACTGCATTCTCCCTGGTGTACGCCGGTCTTTCATCGGCTTGCAGCCGGTATCCTTTTTTGTGGACAAGTCGCGCTTGCTTCCCTTGACCGCGCTGTTCCTGGTCTATCATTGGCTCCTCTGCCAACGTTTCCAAACCTGCCGTCGGCCTGCTGTTTTTCGGCTGGTTTGGGCGTGTGCCGCTTTGAGGCGGTAGGTAGGAGATGCTTGCCCAGCAACATCTTTCTTCCTCCGTTTCTTCCCTCGTGCAGCAAAGCGGGCCCGTTGCCCATCGGTCGTTCTTTACTTGACTGATGGCATGGAAGCGGCTCCGGGGGGGGCTCTCCCCTTCGTGGCGCGAGTGCAGGCCCGTTTTCCAACGGCCGTTCTCGAGGCGCCTCGTGGTAGCCATTGTTGCCTCCGCATGCTGATTGTCGGTATCCAGTTGATTCCCCGACTGCTTGCGTGTGTGGTAAACTGCCGCTTTGTCCGATTTCTTCTGGACCTGTCCGCTGATCGTCCACCCGAGCAAGCTCCGGGTGGCGGTGGGTAACCCTGGTGGTCCCCAGACGATACTTCGTGGCGCTATGAGTCGGTAATTATCCATACCGATAATCATTTGTGCCTTGCCCCGATATTGCGGAATCTGTATGCCATGCAGATGGGGCCACTTGTCCCATTTGTTTCCCAACGATTCCTGCTTGGGTCCATTGAGCCTTTCAGTGGTGTGGACGGACGTCATCTGATGCCAGTCTGCGTTCAGGGCGTCCCTCACCTCAAAGTCCACCAGTCGGGAATTTTCCTTGCGTGGTCCCGCTACGCTCTTTAGGACAATCGCGCTCTGCTTCTCGCAGACGCCGATTTCCCTCGCCACGCTGTCCTCAATCAGCGTGACGCTTGACCCTTCGTCAAGTAGAGCGAGTATCGGGATGCTGCTCTTGGGACCCCTTACTACTATTGAGGCGACGCGCAGCAACCCCTCTCGTTTGGCAACACAAGCCTTGCCGTCTGTTGCTCGCGCTGCTTCGATGTAGTAGTTGTAGCCGGTGCCACTCTTCTGGTCTTCTTCCTTGTCTTCCGTTGGCGTTGGTGACTGCGCCGCCCTTCTGCTGTCGGTGAGCAGTGGGTGTGTCGCCTTGGCGGTGCGGCAGTCCCGCGCGTAGTGCCCCCTCTTGAGGCACCGGAAGCAGGCTCCAGAAGTCTGCACCCATCTTGAGCGCTGGCTTTCTGTCCATTTCAGAAACTTCTTGCACCGTGTGATTGCGTGTCCACGCGTGTAGCACACCTCGCACTTCGGGCCGTCTTCCTTTGGACCGGAAGCTGCGGGCGGTGTGTACTTGGTGTCACTCTTTGGCTGTGGTGCGGACGTCGACTGCTGTGTATCAGCAGTCGTCGCATACACCCGCTTCGGTGCAGGCATCGACTCGTACCCCTTCGGCTTGGACGGCTTAACTCCCCAGTTGGCTCGATTCACCGCCGTGGCCTGTCGCCCGAGTTTGTCCATGTACTCTGAGAAATCAAATAATGACGGATTGCCTCCGTGTTTCTCTATAATGGCTTCACTCCAGCCCGACAGATGATGGCCCGACAGCTTGGCTTCCAGTTCGCGCAGTATCTCCAGGTTATACGCGTACTCTGGCCGCTTCAGGGACCTCATTGAAGCTATGAGGTTGCCAACTGTCACTGTGAAATCGATCACTTCTTCGCTTGTCGTTGAAGTGCTGGTCAATGGTCGCAAGCCGCGCACCTGGTTGATAAGGCGCCCGATGAGAAGGTCTGGTCTCCCGAATCGTCGCTCTAGTATCTCTCTTATCCGTGGTAGTTGCTCTGGATCGGAGAGGAGAGCGGACACAGTTTGATATGCCTTTCCCTTCAGGCACCGCTGTAGTCGTGTCATGACTTCAGCTCGCGTCAAGAGCTGGGTCTGCTGCTCCAGCTGTGCCGCGAAGACCAGCCACCGTTCTGGGTCACCGTCGAACACCGGCAATTCCCGCGGCAGTGCTTGCCGTAAGAGAATTCCTTCGCACGCAGTGGTTGCGTGCAGTGTCGGTGGTTGTGGCGGGCCTGGTGCTGGCGGGAAAGCGCCTGCGAAGTCGTCCATATTCCTCGCTCGTTGCCGCTGTACCGTGTCCCCTACCGCCTGGTTTGAGTGGTCGATCCACTGCGGTATGGGAGTTTTCTCGAGGGGGATCCGAGAGCGTGCCATCGAACGTCCAATGCTAGGAGCGTCCTCGGCCTCTTCTTCCTCAGCGACGATGATGTCTTGCTCGAGTTCCGTGGCTCGGCGCAGGTCGGCGAGTCTCGCCTGCAGCGTCTCCGTTCGGTTACGGATTGAAGCATCGCGCAGCTCGGATATCTCGTCCTCAATCCGCTGTTTCTCGCGAAATGCTCGCTGTGCTGCCTCGGCGAAGCGACGCTTGCACCTACTGTGCGGCGTCATGCCGCTTTCACGGCTGCATAGACTCGCTGTCCAGTCGGCGGGTCTTCCTGTCGCACCCCCTTGAGTGGTAGCGGCTGCATTGTCCACGACGTACGGCGTGCCGCGCTCCGGGTATGCGCCTGCTACCCGAGCTGCTGGCGTTAGTGGCTGCGCGGTCGGTGGGCCCATTGCCCCCTGAGGCGAGTTGCCAACTCGTGTTACCGTGACGCTCGTGGTTGCTAGGTCGCTCATCTGTGAATCTTGGATTGTGACCTGTCACGGTGTCGCCGTCCCTTGCAGCGCTGCGGTCAGCTGCTTGTGGGTCGCGACGACTTTTTCCACTACGAAGGCTCATCGTGATTTACTGGTGCACGACGGGAGAGTAACGGTATTTTGCTAATGGCGATCCGGCTCGAAGGACCAGCTTTTATGTTGCGCCCGTTGCCCAACATATGCGGTGCCCTGTGGCACGGACCGACCCAGCGCTGTGTGGACCCAGGACTGTAAAAAGAGGTCCACCGCTTGGTCGCCGCTTGCCCCGTAACGGGCGGCCACGACACCTGCTGCAAGCCTCGATACGCCTCAGTCTGTCTATTACCACCGTTTTACTCCCCGTCCCCTGCACCAATAAAACACGCCTTCCCTTTCAAGTGCCAACACGGCATATTATTTTTCGATGAACTTCGATGACACACCATAAATTTATAAACATGAGATCTTAGTCTAGGATGCATAACAAAGTGCATAAGGTGTATAACAAATACAATTTTACAATAGGACATAGCCTAGGTACCGCAATTAACCTAGGTACATACACAATTTATAAAATTCTTTATTGTACAGTAAACATAAGTATATAACAATTTATCTTATTTTCTAAGTGTCGCTATCCTGTTCTTCCCGGGCAGCGGGTCGAACAAGATCTCTCTGTTGTCGCGCGGCGTCTCTGTGCGCCTGCGTGCTCCTGAGTGCGCCTGAGTGCGCCTGGGTGCGCCTGTGTGCGCCTGTGTGCGTCTGCGTGTGCCTGACTGCGCCTGGGTGCGCTTGTCTGTGCTGCGTCCGCCTGTGCTGCGTCCGCCTGTGCTGCGTCCGCCTGTGCTGCGTCCGCCTGTGCTGCGTTCGCCTGACTGCGCCTATGTGCGCCCGTCTGCGACCGCGTGCGTCCGACTGCGCCTATGTGCGCCCGTCTGACCGCGTGCGTCTGACTGCGCCTGTGTGCGCCGTCTGACCGCGTGTGCGCCGCGTGGGTGCCGCGTGTGCGCCGATGCGCACCAGACTGCGCCTTTGTGCGCCCGTCTGCGCCCGCGTGCGTCCGACTGCGCCTATGTGCGCCCGTCTGACCGCGTGCGTCTGACTGCGCCTGTGTGCGCCGTCTGACCGCGTGTGCGCCGATGCGCACCAGACTGCGCCTTTGTGCGCCCGTCTGCGCCCGCGTGCGTCCGATTGCGCCTGTGTGCGCCGTCTGACCGCGTGTGCGCCGCGTGGACCCGGCTCTCCGAAGGTCCCAACTTGGACCGGCGCTCGAACTCCACGACTGGAGCGAGCGTCCCGTCGACCGTAAATCACGAGTCGGACCGTAATTCCCGACTCGGACCGGCACTCAACTCCCCGAATAGGAGAGAGTGTCTCGTCGACCGTAGTGTCCGTCACTTAGACCGCGCTCAATACTGCACGGTGCAGTAGAGCCGCTCGCGACTGGCTTCCAGACTGCAAGGGCAGCGGAGCGGTTCCAGGGCGCGGTCTTCGTAGTCGTTGGGGTTCCTTCCTTCCTTCCTTCCTAGTCGGTTGACTGTTTGCTGTGGAACTGAGAGAGCGAGTGATTTGGTATGGCCCAGGGGCCCATATTTGTACTCACTTCCGCGGTTCTCGCCGTGCACCTGCTGTGCACCTGCTTTCGTGTCCACCAATGGACACGCCGCGGACAGCTTTCCGTGAAAGGTGGGGATCTTCCCTTTTCTATCGACCTCTCGCACTCTCCTAGGAGAAAAGCTATCTCCTCTCCTCTAAAAGCCGTTACGGTACGCTCCGTGTTTGTCCAGACTTCAGGGCCGACCAACAGTTTCTGGTTGGCGGCTACTGGCTCGTTAGAGCGCATTCCTGATTGGTCGGCAACCAACCAATCAGAGAATGGCTCAAAACCCATCCTTTCCTTTGGAGTGGATTCTTCGGGTTCCAAACATCATCAGAGTCTGGCCCGGTACCTCACGTATACGTTCCCGTTATTTTCGTGTCTGCTAGTATCTTCGAAATCGGCTGAGGGCAATTTTCCGGCCACGTAAACTTGAATCGATGATTCCTGTGTTTCTGTTTACTTGCCGGTGGTCGGTGGTGATGGTGCCTTGTTTTCTACTCCCATTTAACAGTTTTTCACTATTTTTGGGAGTAGAAAATACCACGTGTTTTCTCTCGTGTTTCACGGTTCCTTACTATAAACTCGTGAATTTTCACGGCAGGTCGTAAGAGGGGTGCTATATGCATGTACCTCGACTCTTATACAACTGTTTCGGGCAGTATTTCCCGCTTTCATTTCCGGTTTGACGAGTTCAAAACTGTCCGTTTTTGGCACCAAAGTTCGTCTCCTAGCTATGTTAGAGCGGGCGGTCGTAGGGAGTCTCGCTCGCTCGATCTCAGTGTGGGAGCGGGCGGCCGTAGGCCGTCTCGCTCGCTCGATCCGCTCCAAGCGGCGCCTGCGATGTCTATAAAGGTAACCCGAGGCGATTTTGCCATTTTTCTCGTAAAAATGAGTTTTCTGCAAATTTCTTATGCTTTCTCGGGCACCCTCATAGCGGCCGTAAATCATCTATTTTACGGCCGGCGACGTCGCTACTGACGGCGTCGCAACATCCGGTATAAACCGTTTCACAGCTTCGTAAGGGAGAGAACCGCGCAAGCGACCTTGAACTCGTAACCAATCGAGAGACTGGAGTAATCTGGTCACAATTGGAAGTAAGGGCGTGAGTGTAAGCCCGCTGGGTAACACTCCTAGCTATCTCGCGGTTAAGGCGTTGGCCTCTTATGGGCATGTGGAGGAGCTTGACGGTGGACTGTTTTGTCCAAGTCTTCTGCGCTCACTCCAGGGAGATGGAACGACTAATCATTAAAACTTCCTGAGGTGACGGGTTCGCCCGTTGTAGTTGACAACTCTAGTTGTATGTACCGTACCTTTCCATCAGATGATTGCATAAGTTGATTCCCGATTTTCATAGATGGCCCCAATGCACTCTAAGGCAGATATTCGGTCAGCCACGAATCTAGGGTGGGTGGACCCGTGGTGCCTGCCCCGGGCGGCAATTTAGGGGGCGTCAAACTCGTGGGTATGAAAAAAACTCTTTCACTAAATCGTTTAGCGCCTAGAGCGCGTCGTACTATCGATTGTTCATTTGATTTTGTAATGCATCCTAAGTTGATTTTAAAACGCGTGCGCAGTGTGTGTGATGTCTTTGCAAGGGAAATTCCCGTCGCATCTAGAAATCTTCCGCACAGAGAGAAGGGGGCGGAGCTACAGGAGTGGAGCCGAATAAACCCGAACGGCCGAACGTCAAGCGACGGCCGGTGTTTATATGGCTGATTAGCTGTGCGAGTAATTTGCGTTGGTTTTCTTTCTTAACTACTCTTTCAAACATATCACAATAATTATTAGTTGATGCGGTATTCGGAAAGTAAGAAACGTTTTGAAAAAAAACTTGTAAATCATTTTTTTTTAAAACCAATTTTATTTTTACATGAAAGAGTGACCAAAGATTTAGTTTATTCATTTTAGTGAGGAGATGCGGCACCCAATTATCTAGCTTAGAAATGTATACAAGCTTTTTTAAATGGCGAAAAGCACTCGTATTTTCAATATTCTTGGTTTTTCTTCCACTATCAAACACACAATGTCATCATTAATACTAGAGGTCGCCCAGAGCGAGACTGATCTTCGTGCGATTGCACGAATGTGTCCATTTCTCTACTCGCTCGAAACGAAATTGAACCGTTTTTAGATCGAATCGTAACAGGCGATTAGAAATGGATCCTGTACAATAACTGTTCCGGTTTTTGCAGAACAATTGGAATGGCGAAAATCTTAGGCCCGTGGAAGCTGTAGAAAACCACCGCATAAACTTTTTTCAGGGAACACCAAGCAGTTTCTTAAAAAATAGATTCAACAAGCTTGTTGATGGTTGGATAACAATTATGGAGGAGAATGGCACGATCTTCACCAGACCTTGCTCCTTCTGACTATTACTTGTTTCGATCGATGCAGCACGGACTTTCGGAAAAGCACTTTCATTTTTACGAAGAAGTGAAAAATTGGCTGAAAGTGGTACTGGGACGGAATCCATCAATTGCCACAAAATGGGAGAAAGTCATAGGTAACGAGCAATACTTTGATTATTAAGATCATTCATTTCGTTATGGAAATTAACTTTCAATTAAAAATTAAAAAACCGGCTTTATTAATGGAAACGCCCGTTACAATACTATATTGGAGCCTCTACCGCACCAAAATAGGTGTAGAAACTATAAACATGGAATAGAATGCTTACCAGGCGTTGATGATCAAGATCCGCTTTGTTTCCGACCATCAGCATGGGAAATTCATCCCTGTCCTTCACTCGTAAGATTTGTCTGTGGAATTTGTACATCTCGTCAAAGCTCGAGTGATCCGCCACTGAAAATACGAGGAGGAAACCTTCGCCAGATCTCATGTATTGTTCGCGCATCGCGCTGAACTCCTCCTGGCCGGCTGTGTCCAAAACTGAAAAAAAAATAGTTAGGTGTGGCGGTTTATTACAACTAAATTAGCTGCAGCTATGGTTGCAATTTTCTTCAGGATTTCCATGATTCTCCTGGAATTTACCAACGTTGAATACTCTCCGAATGGTTCCTACTTTGGTTCCTAATGGTTCCGTGCAACTTGGTTGGTGTCGGTAAAACTCTTTCTGTTCAACTACAACTCACGGTTTAACTCCTATCTGGTAGCCTCCTCGAGGAGTGGAGTCAGGGCCGCTGAAAGCTTCTGCCACGGCTGTAATCCTGTAGTCGGAGGCGGTTGGGATCAGAAGATCGCGGATTCGGGGGAATACCTTGGGCACTATCTGCACAAACGGAGAAAGCCCTAGCCGGCAAATAACCAGGAGGGTCTGGAGACGTATGTTTCCTATGACAGCGGAGGGTAGTTGTCGACCTGACGTCTTCAACCCTTGAATCGATCCGTCGGCGTCCAAAGTAATAAGTAAACAAAGTAAAAAATCGCTTGTGTCACCCCAAGACTTTCCCGGCAATCAGACACCCCCTCCTGCGACAAACCCTCAACCCTCCCACAAACTCCAGCCCCCTCTAACTCCCCCCCTTCCAAACTATAACCTCCCAAATCCCGCTCCCCCCTAAACGCAAATAGAAAATTAGTGGAAAATACATGTGGGTAACGTAAAGTTGGGTTTCCTTGTTTCCGCTGTATTTTTTTTTTTACAATTGATTCCAAGTAAGACATCTTGTCATTTCGGAGTATAGCAGCATTTGGGCACATTCTGTCAACATTCTGACACATTTCAAAATACAGATCAATACCGAAATAAATAAAATGGAATATAAATAAAATAACTACATTTGTTGGACACACCGCAAAACAACACAAACGTAGAAAATGTAATTTTATTTTAATTTAGGCTGGAATGCATTTTTCCGGATTTTTCTCAAGATCTTTCAGATATTTTTTCAATTAAATGCATGCGTGAAATATTTCCATCCCAAGAGCCTAACGATCAAAAGAAAAAAAGTCGTTCCTTCAAAATTAAACAATTACAGACATATCCATCGTTCGAGTCGTGAGTAGAAAAAAGGACTTTCAGTTTTTCTCCAATATTCCAATTTTCCAGGCAACTTTTCCAATTTTTCTTCCCGTTAAGACCTTATTTGGAATATTCCAGAAAGTTTAAAATAAAATTAGGCCAAATCAGTGCAGCCATTCAACCTAATATGTGGTTACGAACGAACAGCATTTCGTTTTTATTTATATAGATTATAAACTAGACCATGTACCATCAGCATCTTCGAGTTTGTACTGACTTCAAAGTCTTACGATTCACAAATATGAATCTAACTGTATAGGAATTATGTTGAAAATGATTCAATGTTAGACAGCATAGTTGTCTACTATCTTATCAGTTGAAAACTATAATAATAAGGCAATTATAAATCTGTCAAAATTGATATGAAAATGTAACAAAGCAATCTACTCACTGTCAAGCTTGGCCGGAATATCGTCGATGACGCATTGTTTAGTATAAGAGTCCTCGATTGTAGGATCATAATCAGTCACGAAATAACTCTGAAAATAAAAATATATGGATGACTGATATATCACTGACTGATATAATATGGATGACTGATATATGGATGACTGATATATTCAGGGATGCAACCGACTAATCAACCATTAACTTATGGTGTACCAAAAGGTTCTAATCTGGGACCATTGATTTTTCTTTTTTAAATAAATGACCTATGCGCTGAATTAGAATACCCACATTTGTTTTACGCGGATGACCTCAATATTTTTAAAAGAATCTCCTGTCCTTCTGAGAGCGACAAAATTCAAAATGAACTAAATACCTGACCATGACCTACTCCTCTCGATCCTTAACTTTAAGATAACTTAAATCAATTAAATTCAATTAAAATTGCTTATTTATAGTAAAACGTTGAAAACAATGTAAACTTGTTACGATCACACATGTAAAATTGTTGCAATGCTGATTGTTTACTTCAGGAATAAATACATAAATAAAGCATAAAATATTTTTTTCTTTAAAATATCTTCCCGTATGATAATTTGTGAAATTATCCAATATTTTTTTGATTATTTAGTACTATTGTCCATATGAAAATTCTACGAAATTATGAAAGAATTTTGATTGAAAATATTGGAAAATGTTGTTTCCTCTATATAACTTGGATGTTCAAAATCTGCGCTTGGATGTTCAACGTTCATACCTTGCAATACCGACGTTCATACCTTATACCATAATAGGTATATATTTAAATATTATACTTGTTATTTTTGTTAGTTTTTGGAAATAACCAAGTGTAGGAATTCCTATCAACTGGTTTGAAATAAAAAAATAAAAAAAGGACGGGTCCAAGGACAGAACCTTGTGGACACTTTGTTCATGGGACGAATGGTTTAAAACTCGTCCTTGAAACTTTCGGTCACTCAGATTACCTAATTCAGAGATTTTGTAATCGTTTGAGTTCATCACGAATACATTCACGAGCATTTAGACCCTTGGCCTATCATTTAAGATGCGACAGCATTGTCCCAAAAGGTAAACAAAACTGCCAAGCTTTTAAGTCATTCCACGAATCACCAAATCTGTCTTACATTTGTCCGGGTTGATCGTAATACAGTTTAGCCTCAACTGTTGTACCACGTGCCAGACAGTTTTAGCTGGAAAGCCTGACCACGAGCCTCACAAGTGGCTGTAGGCGAAAGGATTAATTAACAAACGTCACCGTCCAAAATGGATAATAACAGAGATTGCACAAGAAATTGTTTGGAATATATACAGTATAGAAACCATTCTTAAAAATTGAACGCGTAATATTTTAGGACACAAGAAAAAAACAAATTTACATACAGAAAAAAAAAGTTTTAATAAACTCAGTTTTTGAGATTGCTTTAAAAAAAACTAACTTAACCTACCGCCATATAGGTGTTAAAGTATTATTTTTAAAATACTATTTTAACCTACCGAAATGTATGGGTTTGACGCTTCTTTGAATGCCTATATCTCGCTTATTTATTGAGACCGAATAAAGATTATTGCAGATTCGGATTCGGGTGACGTTAGAAAATCAACAATGCAGAACAGGTTCCTATAATGTAGTAATACAAATTGTTTCACTCCAGCTGGTAGGAATGACTGTAACTGTTGGGAGGTTATGGAAGCCCAAGACACATTTACTGGTTGGTTTGTGCTTGCTAGGAGAGACGCTCTATCTATTTACTCCTGAGATATATTCTATTGCTGTGTGATTTCGAAAATGCATGCCCCAGCTTTGGAACCCTTAGATCGTGCGACAAAAGCTCCGATGAGTATCATTCATGCTGGTCCAAACTTAGCCATGATATCACTTGGTTAATGGTTCCTAAAGCATATCCTTGTATTATTTTATGTGATTTAAAGCAGGGCACGACCGGTGGGTGTCGTCATAACATATTTTAAACAAAAGACCTTGACTGTATATGTGGGTAGAGGACTATTTTAAACATTCAAAGGTGGGCTCAGCGTTGGCAAACGCGAAACATCTGGTGAAATGCCAACGCGAGAAACCCTGTTTTGCAACAATAACCCGAAAACAAAGCTGTCGTTCCGATATTGGGAAAAGTAAATAAACTCGTTTACCTGTATGAATTGTATGGTGATGGCTGATTTTCCGACGCCGCCGCCTCCGACGACTACCAGTTTATACGTCTGCGAATAGCTCTGCCTCTCACCCGGACGCGCCATGGCGTTAAATACGTATTTTACAATTTACAAACTAAAACAATCGGAGGACAGGAGAAACGTCGGACATCGCTGCGATCCTGTGTCGCCAGCTTTTGAAGCTAGTTCCCTTTTAGAAGGCGTTTCCTTCCTACTATCCTTGCCAGGCAAAATAAATATTTTGACAGCTTGCCGCTCGGCGATAATACTCGGCGGCGATTTATTACAATATTATTTCTATGGAGCAGGCTGTTTTAAATGGAAAAGATCGTTTTGTTGGTAAAAACATAATACAAATGGTTTTTGTAGTGACTACATTTCCTCGTGGCTTCCGAAGCATTCAACAGGTAAATAAAGTTTTGTAACAGAAACTTTACATGACAGTTACAAACTATCTATTTGATTTGACGGCGACCATCTTCTCAATTTTCGTGCGTGCGTTCGGACTCGTTGGTTGCTGTTGTTTTAGCAGAAAGTTTTAGTGTTCGTAAAAGACCACCGCCGCCTTATTTTAAATAGGAATATAATTCGTGGATGAATTTTATAGTTGTTTTGGAATATCACCTTTCTACCACCATAATCGCAAAATAAACTTAGCAAATATAACGTAAACATAAACACACGTGCACCCTTGCCATTTCAATTACATTTACATTATATTTTAGTCGTGTCCAATTGACGGCTAAAGACCGCTCTTGGACGTGTCAAAATATTTGGGTTAGGTAGTAAGTTTCGTTACTACTCTTTACTGAACATACATAGGTAGTCAAGAATTAAATACTAGATTGTCAAACTATAAATATAAATAATCAAAATAGAAGCCTAATATTTAAAGTAGTTAGTAATTCGAAAAGATACGTAGTAAAATTATTCATCGTAATATTCAAATTGTCAGTAAAATGTTAAATAATCAAATTAAATCTACGTTATGCATTTTAAACTAAAAGTACAGATACATATAAGACCATATAAAATATTCAGACAATAAGGCTCTACTTTTTAAGTAATTTAAATGGGCACAATATTTGAAAAATCATGGCCCTCAAATTCGGCCAGATTATAGAAAGGGTGGCCTATCAGCATCTCCTTGATGTTTTTTTTAATTTTATGTCCTCCAGCTGTTTAAATTTTGTAGGGAGTAGATTGCCAGTCGTATTCGGGGTACGCATAAAAGGGAGCTACCATGGGTATGCTGCGAGTGAATGTCTGCATTAATTGGTGTTTCTGCTAGATGCTGTCTAGCATACATTAAACACTGGTATATGAACGCCGAATACATAGTCATTACCCTTGCCTTGCTGAAATATTCCTTGCCACTAAACACTTGCCGCGGCTGTTCACACGAGTCAGCGAGTGACAAGTGCTTACTAATTTGTTGTAAGAGTAGTCTCTTGCCGCTTAGGAAATATGATCGACTTCTAATCACTCGAACTGGCAGTTTCACTAATAGTGAAAGCACTAAATCAGCATGTTTAGGTACATGCAGGCACGAATACAGACTTTAGTTTCGGGGAGACTATAAAAGTCTAAGTACTAGACCGCGCAACCAACCTGAGAATGCATTAGCAGAATAGAAAGAGACAGCAGCATATGGAACTTCCTCTATCCTTGTGTAGTCGCGCATACACGGGTCACACGTAAATAATCACTTTAACAACGCTTATATATCACTATGGCAACGCTTCGACGCCATAAGTCTGTTCTGCTATGGATAAACGCACATGCGCAACTAGACAAGGATAGAGGGAGTGTCATATGCAGCTATCTCTTTCTATTCCGCTTACGCATTCACTCACAGTCCCCCTACGGACTCCCGCGACGTGGTACTTATAGGTACGTCTCTGGGCGTACATACATTGAAACAGCACGCGCGGCACCAACCAAACTTGAATTTGCCCTTACAATGAAACGAAAATACCCCGGATTTCCGGGGGTTTAATCCCTACTATCCCTCCCCCCCCCCCCCCCGATACCTGGTACTATGTACATAAGTCGCGGATTCTCCCTGATTCTCATTTTTCTCGGCTTTATTTTTTACTCGAGAAAAATCGGGGGGGGGGGGGTGAGACGCGTCCCCTGTGTCTTCCCTAGATACGTCCTTATTTACACGCACGGTGTTAGTGTGAATGACAAGTACTACGCATTAGATACTAATACCGTGTAAACTTTATTACTTCAGCTATGCCAAAGCATTACTTTAGCTATGCCAAGATAAAATCATTCAAACTTGCTCATAAACAGTATCTATGCTCGTTCCTTGCAGCTTGGACCTTCTTTATTGTTGCAGGAGGGGAAACCCTCATGGGCACCCTGTGACTGGGTAGTGTCGGACTATTACCGACTAAAACCCCTCCTGCCTCCTGGTGTCGACGTATCTGCCTTTTGGTCTACAATCGGCGTTTTTCGTCATCTATTTATTTTAGCTCCGTCTCTAAATTCTCGTCATTTTCCTTCATTTTGATGACGTTTTCCATGAATTCTTGGACCATTCTCCATCCCTCTTTTGACTGCAGCATTACTGCGGCTATACCGTCCACACAAATGATTCTTCCTGCTTTTGCCTGCAACTCTTGTCTTTCCATCTCGAATCTAGGGCAGACAAATATGGTATGCTCGGCGTTGTCATTTGTGCAAGTGCAGTACATACCGCTTGCACTGTCCCTTTTTTTGATGCCTGCGGTATAATTCATGAATACCCGTGGACGGTAAGGCACTGCACCATCCCGTATGTTAACGTTCCATGCTTTCTTTCAATCCAGGTCTTAATATTAGAGATTAGACGGTGTGTCCAGCGGCCTTTGCCAGACTGGTCCCATTTCCTATGCCAGTTTGTCAAGGTCCTCTCTTTTACCTCCTTCGGGGCTCATTTCGAAATGCTGAAGGAGGTAAAAGAGAGAACCCCCCCCCCCCCATTTTGCCTTCATTTCAAGCACCAATAGATGCTTGAAATGAAGCACCAATAGATGCTGCAATCACAAGAGCGGCCGCTGTAAAGACTGTTCTATAAACACTGCATACTCTCAATGCCATAATTCGTTGGGTACTTGCCATCCTATTACACCAGACCTCTGCAGCTTGCAGTTTGGACCTGATGACCTGTTTGTTACTTTAGGTCGACTCAACTCACGCTTCCGCTCTATTCAGGTAGCCTCTTCAAAGTGTGACTCACCTAAAAACGTCTGTGAATTCTGCCTGCGGCTGTAAGCCCAGTCGTGGACAGGTGAGATCGATTGTTTCAATCTAGGATATTGGGTGACTTGCACATCGAGCAGCGTGTGCACTCCAGCAAATAACCGAGAGAGTCTGGAAACGCACGTTTCCTAAGCAGCGGAGGTTGTTATTGATTTGACGTATTCAAACCTTGAATCGATCCGTTGGCCACCCGATCCCGAGTGACCATGGCGGGCAAAGTCAGGTAGATAGGGGTGAGGCGACCCGGTTGGTGATTCCCAGTGCTTCGCGTATGGCGATAGCTTCTGACGGGTGACTAGATTGTGTTCAGTGGCGGTCTCTTCATATAAGCCGAAAAGCCTGGCTTGCCTATAATTCCAAATTAACAATTAAATAAATGAATAACACAATTCGTAAAAAAACAACTAAACAATTTTTTTTGCTAGCGCTCCTACTGCTATCTAGCGCGAACAGCTCGCTCCACGCGAGAAAAAATCTGTTATCGACAGGGTGCGATAATTATAGACAGGGCGCGATTGCTGTCTCGCTCGCACATTATGGGCTTTCAATGCGGCTTTCAAAATCAGTGTTCCTCTCATTCGCACCTGTGGCAAATTACGCTAAACAATATATGTGTATATACAACTTTTGTATCGGGAGCTAAGCCGGGCTTGCTTAGCCATGACGTTGAATGCGAACTGCGAATGCGAACGTGTCAACAGAAAGCGCGACTTCATTATAATTAGTTTGGATTGCAATGTGCGAGTGACGTCGGGCTAATTTTTTATTGTGTAATTTCAATTGATTTGTGGTTTTAGTGCCTGATAAAAAAATGGAGGAAATTGTCCTTTGTGGTCAGTAATGTATTCTTATTACTTTGTTTTCTGACATATGTGACAACCCGCAGGACTAAGACGGGGATACGGTTTTAGCAGCGAAGAATTTTAAAAACTCGATGCGATCATTCCATTTAAATTTTTTCACCTTGTTTTCCGCCGAATTTTTAAAAAACTGAGCGTTTGTACAACATTCTTCAAAAATCACAAGTCGATGTGGGTTATAGGAATTAAGAAAGGAAAACAAAATAAAGGAATTTCAGACTTGGTTACGTGTTGAATTTCAATATGAATTTGATCAAATTTATGAAAACAATCTTTAAAATAACTCAGCACCTCGTTTGAGACGCAACGTACGCTGTGCTCATACTGAATACAAACGACTTTTTGTCCAGGTAATTAATTGACAACATATTTTGCGAAATTGACGATCGATATTCGCAAATTTTCAAATTGAAATTTTTCCAACTCTTCAACAACAAACTATACGAGAAATACCGTTTAGATTTTCCTACAAAGGCATTAGATTCATTATTTGACATTTATGCAAACCATTTTGACAGAAGGTTTTAAAGAACCAAATGATTTGTTTGTACTCCTCTCTTGAATTGAAAGATTGCAATGTTTTTGAACGAATTAGTCAGAATAGCCTCGAAGACACCTTTCCCCAATTGTTGAAGTTAGCGTATCTTGTCGTCACTATTCCTGCTACAAGTGCTTCCGCAGAACGTGCATTCTCATCTCTTAAGCTTATTCATACTTACCTAAGAAATACACAGGGTCAGGAACGTCTATCTGAGTTATGGTTGCTATTGAAAAACAGTTGTTAAAAGAATTAAAGCGTTCGCCATCATTTTACTCAGACGTAATAAAATCATTTTTGAAAAAAGGTAGACGCTTCGATTTAGAATATAAACGATGAAAATATGCCAGCGTGAGTTTCATTCCCATGGCTAGCTTTCTAAGGGTCACTTATTTTACTTTTTGTTCACTTTTTTATAAAATAGTCTTACAGCTCATACAAGCAAGGGTCAACTTATCAACTCAAGCAAGGGTCAACTCAAGCAAATAAAATGGCTTTTCTAAGGGGCTCTCTAGACGAAAAAGCATGCTTGACAAGCTTCGCGTCGCGGACAGGGAGGGGATCGTAAAACCGCAGGAAATATACAAATATTTTTTTGTAATATTTACCAAAAATGCATAATTTTGTAGTTTATACCAGGGAGTCACGTTAATTAGAAGTAATTGATTGATGAATGACGTGACTGGCATTTTTGATAAATATTTTTAAAAAATGCATATTTTCTGCGGTTTACGATCCCCTCCCAGCCCGCGACGCGATTTTTGACAAGCATGCTTGATCGTCTAGCTAGAGAGTCCTTTAAAGCCACTAGAGGTATGCGACTGCTGATAAGTATATGTTAAATTCTGTCTTGCAGTAGCATGCCTTCAGTGTGCTTTATTGAATGTACGACCCAAGCAGTAAATTTCAAACTGAAGATTAAAGAGTAAAGAGGTACCACTTTTTTACTATAAAAAGCGTAAAAAAAAACACAAAGAGGTATGTCGGGCTTGCCCTATTTACGAACCCTGGGCACGCCACTGATTGTGTTGTGTGTGTGACGATATAGTGTGATACTTTGTAGTCCCTAAGTCTCTACACTCACTCCAGGTTGAAAGAACGATTACATATCGTTATAACTTCCTGGGGTGACGGGTTCGCCCGTTGTACATGACACCTCGAAAGTGCTCATAAGCCGTAAAAACACAAAAAAACGTGGAAAAGCAGCGTCGCACCATAATAGACCTCCATCAGTGCCGGATTAATCTATGTATAGGCCCGTAGGCCGTTGAAATCTCACTCCAGGTTGAAAGAACGATTACATATAGTTATTATAACCTTCTAGGATGACGTGTTCGCCCGTTGTATATGACACGTCGAAAGTGCTCATAAACGTTAAAAACCACAAAAAGGTCTAGATTTTTTCTATCAGTGCCGGATTAATCCATGTAGAGGCCCTTATGCCGTCGAAATGTCCCCCCCCCCCATACTTTGCACTTTCGGGCGACGGGCCCCCTTTTAGGCTGTCAAACATTCTGACGATATAGTGTCGAATATATAAAAAGAACACGATCGCACCAGTGAACTGGGCCGTTAAACAGTTCTGACCACGCTTATTTCGCGTAGCAAAGACGCGCATATAAACAAAATATGATCGCACAGGCTATTGTAGGGCCAAAATCAACGTGCACCTGGAGTCATAAATCATTAGGCCGGACGACGCGCGTAAGGATTTCCCAACAAGTCGACGTTGCTTATCGATAATTTACTCAAATCAAATCAAATAATTTATTCTCTTAAAAATTTATATGTAGTTGCGTAGACATTGTATCATTGCTTACATTTATACTTCTTACGTTATTGAGTTCCCTATAATGTTGCCGAACAAAATGAAAAATATTTATTATTAAGAATGTCGTACAAAAATACATTGGGATTTTTTTTATAGAAATCGTTTTTTTTAACCATTTTATTTTAAATGTTGAGTATCTTGATTTGTTATTTTAAATGGCATTAAAAGTGAAATTCGTCGTGTCGCTTTCATCACTATCATTATAATGAGTTTTCTGGGAATAAAGGTAATTCAAGTGAAATCAATAATGACTACCTAGGCCAAAACATTACAGTCTTGCGAAATACATAACTGATGGATTGAAATATTCTGATAGATAGAAGTAGCGATTGCAAAATATTTAACGACCAAATTCAAGCATTTGTGTCATTGTCACCTAATTAAATGTAGCTAATGTCACCTAATTAATTGTATTTTTTGTTAAAATGTAATTTGTAATATTTAGTACTTAGTTTCCTGTTACATTTTAAGATAAGATTTAGGTTAATGTAAATATTTTTTAAATATTCTTTAAACTTTTATTTCACTTTATAGTTGCATGTATACGTTAGTTTGTATTAACGATTTTTTTTCTTAATAAATGAGTTTAAAACTAACTAAACCAATTATTACAAATAAATCCATCGAAAATTATCATCATAATCTATAATATCCATCGATATCTCTTGGCATCTATATCGATCCAACCATCGATCCATCATAATCCATCGATATTCCATCGATACATCGATAATCCATCGATACTGCTATTATTATTTTTAAAACACGCATCCCCATAGTGCGAGCGAAAGACAGCGAGTGTGAGCGAGAGGTCCGGCCTAATGATTTATGACTCCAGGTGCACGTTGATTTTGGCCCTACTATAGCAGCGGCCAACTGACGATAACATAACAATTATAGTATTAGTCGGATCAAAAAGTGTATTGAACATTTTCACCTCAGAATTTCAATGGAATGTTTTCTTTTCTGTCTATTAGAAACAATACAAAAAAATACCATTGTAATGAGCCCTTGTCGAGGGGCCTCTAAAAGCCGTGGGGCCCATAGGCAGGTGCCTACTTGGCCTATTGGATAATCCGGCACTGACCTCCATACATTCCACACATGCTCCAAGACCATTCTTTACCCCGTAGATATTGCACAAATGTCGATGCGTAAGCCGTATCGCTATCCTTCGGAAGATCTTTTCAATTATTATATGTTTTGGACAACTGTATTTAAAAGCCACACGATCATATACTCAGTTTAGTCAGACGTATGATTTCTCTCAAACTACAATATCAAAAATGTATTCCAAAGACTATTAAATGATAGTACCCATAATGTATACTGGCTTTGGTGAGCGCTTCTACACATCATGTTTTCCAAGGTTTACGTGACGAAAAATAGGGCCCACGTTTAAAGGCTGCTTACCACTTGGTTTGTAAAAGAGGGACGAAAATAAAAATATTGGACATTGTAAACTAATCTGAGTATTCTGATTAATTCGTATTTTATTCTTGGGTATTCTGAATTCCATTTTTTTAAAAATTATTTTCTTAATGTTTATTTTTTTTTTCATTATATTAGAAAGTAATTTATTTTATTTTTGTCTGTATTTATCCTAGCTATAAGTGAAATGCAGAATTATTTTATTTGTATGGTCATATTTTTCTGATTTCACTGTTTTATTATAAATAAATATTTTATTATGATATGACTTTTTTCGCTGGCATCTTAATTTTCCATTCTTAGTTGTATTTAGTTATATTTATCTTTTACATGGTTTTTTTCTTTGATAAGTGATTATTTAAATTGTGATTATTTAGTGATAAGTGATAAGTGATTATTTAAATTAAATTTTTCAATATAATAATAGTAAATTCATTGAATAGGTACCGAATTGAAGTGCTAGATGCAGTTTTTATTAATACAGTTTTGAGCAACCACATAAAAAAATTAACATTTACCTTAATGGCCCGATTGCGTTTCTTTGTGAACTAAAACTGAATTTAGTTCAAACGAAATAGATAGAGCAATACGTTAGAGCGGAATATAAAATGAACGATCGTCGATAAAAACTACATGTCGTCCGAATAAATTTGAACACATTTCGTGCGGTCTTAGATTAAGATGTTTATTCTTTGGTGATGGTATGCTCACATAGCATATTTGCAATAATACAATAAATAAATACATAAATACTTCTATTTTGTTTTTTTGTTTCACTGCGCTTTCACTGCTTCTCGTAAAAAACCCCTGTGGTTGCTCCTTTGGTTACTGCATGCTAAACCGAACGCTCCACATTTTTGACGTTTAATTTTATGTACGCGTTTGTTTTGTTTTGGCGGTTGCTCTCTAGTTCTATTTTGTTTGTATTGCCCGTGGTTCGAGAAAACTGGTACAGAAACTCTTCAAATTCGTCGAATTTCTGGTTAGCGTGTGTAATAGAATGTATCCGGTGAGTTCCCAGCGCAAATTCTGGACATTCGGAGACGAATCCGACTTGGCTCGCTTGAGAGAAAAGCATAATGTCGCTTTTGTGGCAAAACACGGCGCGCACCTTGACGAGAACCTGAGGTATCAGTATTTCCTGTCCCCTGAGGAAGAATCGCTGCTGCTGCGGCAATACGAGCTGCACTTGAGGGACTTTTGCCGACGATTCAATCCGCCAATGCCCAAAAGCGTAGTCGGAACTGCGTTTCACTATTTCAAGAGGTTTTACTTGCATAATTCTACGATGGATTTCCATCCGAAGGAGATATTAGCTACTTGTGTGTATTTGTCGTGTAAAGTGGACGAGTTTAACATATCGATCAATCAGTTCTTGGCGAATATAAAAGGAGACCGCGAGAAAGCGGCCGATATAATTTTGAACAATGAATTATTACTGATGCAGCAGTTGAACTATCATCTAACGATTCACAACCCGTTTAGACCGATCGAAGGTTTTCTAATTGATATAAAGACGAGGTGCTCGCTCTCCAATCCCGAACGCCTGCGCCATGGAATCGACGAATTTCTCGATAAAGCGTTTCTGACGGACGCCTGTCTATTGTACGCCCCTTCACAGATAGCGCTAGCGGCCGTGTTACACGCGGCGAGCAAAGAGCAGGAAAACCTCGATAGTTACGTAACGGAAACGCTATTCAAAGACGCCGGACAAGACAAGCTGGCGATCCTGATAGAGGCCGTCCGCAAGATTCGTTCACTCGTCAAAATGGTGGAGAACCCTCCGAAGGACCGCGTAAAAATACTCGACAAAAAACTGGAAAAGTGTCGCAATCAGGAAAACAATCCCGACAGCGATATTTACAAGAAACGAATGCGGGAAGCGCTCCTCGATGAAGATAACCTTCCCGTGTCTGATCGAATGTCTCTGGATAATAGTATACCTCATATAATATTATCGCCATCAACATAAATAATAAATAAAGGAATAATTTCATTTTATTATTACTTTAAACAGCCAAACTGCTTCCACTCCTTACCTACAGGGAAGTCGGACACTTAGCCAATGCCTCGATAAGGAAATTTTAGGAATCTAGACGTAACCTTTTGGGAAAAAGTTCAAACCCACCTTCAAAAGTTTCACACAAACATCTCCATTGACCAAGGGGAACTAGAATATTTGCAAAAATCTTAGTAGGGTCATTGATTGTAATAGCGTATCAGATTGCTTAATATCAGACCCCTCCCCGCGCACCTCAATGCTTGTAATTGCTCAGAAAAATGAAATCTTAATATAATAATAATAAAAGAAGAGCTATGATTTCAGAAATTTGTTAGTTATTATATTATTATTTTATTTTGAGATAGGATGCCATATAGACACAGCATACCAGGCAGTAGCTTCTCTTAGAACAAAATTGAAATCGAACCGAATACATCACGAGTCGTAAGGGCTCAGATATGGCCGCCAGACGTCGGTTACTCGACCACAAACGTTCGAAAAAGTCACTAGCCTTTACCTGCGCGTAACGCTAACCAAAGGCGTTCGTCAAGACGTACCCCTCTGCCCACATTCCATGCACCCTTTTACCGCAATGCCCTGTAGCTCGAGAGTAAAGCTACTGTTTGGTATACTGTGATATAGGGAATAGGGCGCGAAGGAAGTGAGCTTAGGGATATGTCAAGCGTTACGCGTGTATGGGGAGGGGGGGCTACGGAATTTCTCTAACATTTGAATATTTGCTGTTTTGATCGATGCGCCGTATGGCGTGCATGCCCGCATGCTTCTGCGAATTTCGTTCAACTACACCTCGGCCCCTCGGCGCAGAGTGGTGCGAGCGACGCCTGTGGAACAATGTCTAGTAATCGTATCACGATTTGTGATAGCCCTCAGCACTCGCGCAGTATACCAGACAGTAGCTTCTCTTAGAACAAAATTGAAATCGAAGCAAGTGACGTCAGGAATCTTGAGGGCTACCACAAATCCGGGCTACTCCGGGCCCAAATAAAAACATGGCTACGCAGGAACACCGATGAAACCCGCCTTACAGAATGGAAAAAAAACGCAGGATGCAGGCAAACAAAGAACTCGGTTCCGGAAGCGTCTAAAAAACTTGCCCGCAACCTCACCAGATTAAAAAGGGACATAATCCGTAAAGTCATAGGTACTATGACAGGCCACTGTCCCCTAAACAAACACCTGTTTACCATAGGTATGATAGACAGCCCTCTATGAAGAGGATGCATGGAGGAAGAAGAAACGCCACAGCATGTGCTCATGGAATGCAGGAACGTGGCAGAGCAACGGGCAAAAATACTACAATCTCCAGCATCTATCCCGGAGGCCTGTAGCAACCCAAACAGGCTGCTAACCTTCTGGGACAGCCTGGGTTGGCTGGAGTAACATAAATAGAAACATGAGCCACGCACAACGGCCCAATCAAGAGGCCAAGTGCGGGAAACGCCCAGACAAACTAACTAACTATGGCGTCTACTCGTAAATCTCCACATAAAAGTAATAGTAAGAGCGGACACAAACTGCGCCCACAGCGCGTTACAGCCCACAGCGCCGTAACTATGGGCCTAAGGACGCGACATGACTTACCCCTGGCCCCACTTCCGTCGCACCCTCTTCCTGCATTGCCTTGTAGCTCTTGAGTGAACTTACTGGGTGTTATTATACTGTGGCACTCGGGACTTTGCTTGCTTCGATTTCAATTTTGTTGTAAGAGAAGCTACTGTCTGGTTCACTGTGCCATGTTTTTTCAGTTTATATTTTTCTGATGCCTTCTTTTACGAAATAGATTCTGGTCATAGTTAGTTAGTTTTCTTGGGCTATTTCCCACACTTGGCCTCTTGATTGGGCCGTTGTGCATGGCTCATGTTTCTATTTATGTTACTCCAGCCAATCCAGGCTGTCCCAGAAGGTTAGCAGCCTGTTTAGGTTGGTAGTAGTCTTTATTCATAAAAAAAGATACAAATTACATGTCACAGTTCCCCACTAAGGCTAGTGCCTTTTCAGTGGGTAACTAACAATAATGTGTTTATATCTGACTTATATTATCTATTACCTATTATACTTTTATTAACTATTATAACTTTCTACGTTAAGTAGATGCATTGACTTTCTAACCTAACCTAATCTGACCTATATCTCCTATCATAACTAGCTGAATATACACTTATAAATATGCTTTTCCACTAAATTGATATGCCTACTTACTCATCTAACCTAACCTATACTAATTATCCTGGTATACTTACTTTGTTTACAATTACAATAACAAATGATTACACTAATAAAATGATTCATACTAGATATCTATACTTATACCCTAACCTAACCTATCTTAATTAGCTTGGTTTACCATAATTATTCTACTTGATGTTAATGCTAATTTAGTCTAATATAATTTTTACTTGTCACAGTTATGCTACTTCTTTTACATATTTATGCTAATTTACACTAATATAGTTTTTAATGTCTCTGTTATAGTATTTATATTACATAATATTTAAATTATTTCAATTAGCTCGCCTGGGTAAGTCATTATTTAGGTTGCTTAGTAGTATAAGTTTCAATGTTTTCTTTAGTAAGTATTTGCTGATTGAGTTGTCTAATTTTATTGAAAAGTGATTGAATAATTTTGGAACAATGAATTCAAGAGTTCTATCGCCGTAATAATTGTTTTGCTTGTTATATTTCAAATACCCCTTTTCACGTAGCCGAGTTCTGTGTATATGATCAGCAGGTATTCGTAACGAACCGTTTTCGTTGTTGTCAAGCAGAATTTTATACCATACGAAGAAACTTATAGGCAAGACATCAATTGAGGAGTAGAGTTCTGTGTAATTATTTTGCTTAATTTGTATTGAGCCTTTTGGTGCCATTTGTTTCAGTATTCGAATTTGAATATTTTCCACTTTCCTAACGTACGTGGGAAATGTAAGTCCCCATACCTGAATGCCATATCCTAGTATAGAATTTACAAGTGAAAAGTATATGATTTTCATAATATTATGAGGTACTACGGATTTCAGGTGAAAGAATAGTTTTAAAAAATACCTGAGTTTTCCACACAGTAGAAGTATGTGACTTTCCCAATTAAAGTTTTTGTCAAGTATTAAGCCCAGGTATTTATGTGTACTCACAACCTCTAGACTATTGCAGGAGCAGTTTAGATGTGATACGTTATCGTGAATGCACGTATACGAGTGTGCTTTAATAGCTATCTCGCCCCTTTTTTTATAGGGAGGCTACAGGCCTCCGGGACAGATGCTGGAGATTGTAGTATTTTTGCCCGTTGCTCTGCCACGTTCCTGCATTCCATGAGCACATGCTGTGGCGTTTCTTCTTCCTCCATGCATCCTCTTCATAGAGGGCTGTCTATCATACCTATGGTAAACAGGTGTTTGTTTAGGGGACAGTGGCCTGTCATAGTATCTATGACTACGGATTTTGTCCCTTTTTAATCTGGTTAGGTTGCGGGCAAGTTTTTTAGACGCTTAGATTCTGGTCATAAAATAGGTTCTAAAATATTTAATAGAAAATCACAGATTTTTCAATAATTTATTAGTATATTTTCAGTAGGCTTAGGTTCTTAAACGAGTAGAGTCCTCTAGTAACTTAAAGTATCCATTTTCTCAATTTTCGGTGCTGCTACTTTTGGCAATCGATTAGTTTCTGCGCTTCAGTCTGAAAAAAAAAGTGACGTTAAAAACATGCTATTGCGGTATTACGCTCAATATACAATATGGTAACCCGCAACGAGAGTGCAGAATTGAAAGAAAAGAACTAAAATCTGTCACTGCCCAGAAGGACTTTGAAGTAACTATTTCCTGGGATCTCATGTGGGAGGCACATATAATTAAGATAGTTAAGCGAGCTAATTCGCCATTTATATACAGGCTGAGTTTTTAATTAGTGACACCTTGAAGTGGGTGAATCAGTACATGCAAAAAAATAAGTTTTAATAAATAAACGTTGAAAAAAACAGTTTTTTAAAATTTAGAGTAGTTTTTTTTTGGAAAATTTAAAAAATATGATAAATAAACGCTTGACAAGCGATCAGCGCGCTGGGCCATCTAGCAATTGGTATAATATCGTGAATAAACAATACACGCGATTTTTTACCTACAGCAATATTGCGCAACGCACTCAACTTTTTCAAAACATTAAAATTTTGAAATTTGAAAAAGAAATTTTGTTTTTCCCATTTGTTTTATTTAAAGTTGCTTATTTGTTCGTATTGATTCACCCACTTCAAGGTGTCACTAATTAAAAACTCAATCTGTATATAAAATTGGATGTTGGTATATCTGTATGAGCTTAATAGACTCCGACACCATAGATCAAGCGATCACCATGAAAGTTTGCACATATATGTATTTTTTCATGGAGAAGGATCTTACGGTACCCGCTTTATTGTAGCCCGCCACTAGATGGGGCTGCAGCGCATCAACTTCTAAACCGTTGAACCAATCGCCATAAAAATTGGTATACGTTGGTATTCGAGCCCGGATAATATTTTCACGCTATCAACTTTGTTGTAACTCGCCACTAGATGGCGCTGAAGCACATCAACTTCGATACCGTTCGAACGAATCGTAATGAAAATTGGTATGCATAGGTATTTGAGGATGGGTAATATTTTTGCGCTTTCCGCTTTGTTGTAACGCGCCACTAGATGGCGCTGAAGCACATCAACTTCGATGAATTGATACGATGAATTGAATAGATAGCTGAATGAACAATGAATGTTCACTAACTCCTCGAGTACTCATACCAGATATGGAATTTTTACATTTTTTAGGTTTAAGAATTGACAGCAAATTAAAATGAAATACCCATATCGATGAATTAGCTAGTAAGTTATGTAGTTCTATATACTCAATAAAAAAAAACAGAAGTCTTTGTGGCTTCGCGGCAGCCAAATCAGTGTATTTTGCATATTCGGCTCATTAATGACTTATGGACTAATATTTTGGGGAAATGCCGCAAACAGTAAAATAATCTCCCTATTGCAAAAATGAGCACTGCGCAGCATGTATCAGGTAACGCCCAGGACCTCATGCAGAGCATACTTCAGTAAGGCAAAGATAATGACCATGTATTCCATGTATTCTTACACATATAACTTTATTTATTTTATTTAATCGAATTTTATATGATATTTATTGCCGATTAAATAATGGAATTGCATTTTATTTATTATATTATCTTTAAATATTTATTATTATTATTATTTTTTTATTTTATTCTGAAGACCACATTTTAGGGCAATTTAGTGTCATTAGCTTTTTACTAAAACTTGTATATTTGTAAGCAACCAAGCAATCAAGCAAACTTGATTGTAATATTGGAGTCCTGTCCACCCTAGAACGGGCTAGTCCCAGTTGGGTGACAGAAACAAAAAAGCAAAAGGTTAAGGTTTTGCCATTCGGTTCCTGTTATTTTTATAAGCTAATCAATGTTTCATAGTAATTAATTCTTAAATAAATAAATAAATAAATAAATTCGGCGTTCATATACCAGTGCTTAACCCCTCAGGCCCCGATTGGCCGATTGGCCACAACACGATTCAGCGTGACGGCCTTGTTTTAATTTAATTTTAATTTAATTTGTTTTATTTTAATATGTTTTATTATGTTAATATGTTTCATTTTAATTATGGGTACAGTGGTTTGGCAGTAATTAATGTTTTGGTGAGACAGTGTCGTAATTCAATTTTTTTACTAATTTTTACAAACATTTTTTGGGACAGCAACTTGTCAATCGGCCGAAGGGCCGAGGCCTGAAGGGGCTATTTTTAGCCGCCAATTGGCGGCTAAAAATCGCTCTTGGACGTGTCAAAATATTTCTGTTTGAAGTACTATGTCTCATTACTACTTTAATCTTTACTTAACATACATATATTATTTAAAAAAAATATATAGTATCTAAGAAACTTTGGAACCTACTAAAAGTTGTTTGTCGTAGAATCTTATTACAAAACAAATTAAAGGCTTATTTAATAAAATAGTCAATATTTCTAATGGCTACCTACTAAACACACAATAATTAAAATAGTCAGTTAAAAAGTTGAATAATCAAAGCAGAAGCCTAACAATTGAAATAATCAATAAATCGAATATATACGTACTAAAAACTGTACATAGTAAACATCGAAAGTAGTAAGTAAATTGTTAAATAATCAAACTAAAGCTAAATCTTACATTTAAATACTAAAAGTACAATTCAAATTGGTACAATATTTGCAAAGTCATGGCCCTCGAATTCCGTCAGATTATAGAAAGGGTGGCCTATCAGCATCTCCTTAATGTTTTTTTTAAATTGTTTGTCCTCCAGTTGTTTAATAGTGGTAGGGAGTAAATTGTATAATTTAATGCTAAGGTATAAATAGCTCTTCTGTACTTTTGCCAGTCTTGTTCGGGGCACGCATAAAAGGGAATTACCGCGTGTATGGCGAGAGTGAATGTCCGCTCTTTACATACGCCAGGGATTAACATTAATTAGACTCTTACATATACTAGGGATTAACATTAATTATACGTAATTGATTGATGAATGACGTGACTCCCTCGTATAAACTACAAAATTAGGCATTTTTGGTAAATATTAAAAAAAATGCATTTTTCCTGCGGTTTACGATACCCGCCCAGCCCGCGACGCGATGATTGTCAAGCATGCTTGATCGTCTAGGGAGCCCCTATTGAAGGTTGTGTATAGTCTGGCTTGCGCGTTGCCTACACTGGTTGTATGTATTCTATATTAATGTCACATACATCGAATCACACATATCGATGGATTAATCTGCAAATGTGCTAACTCCACTTTCCATTGAAACACCTTTATTTTTAAATGTAGCAAATTTCCTTATTAAGTTGGAAAATAAAACAACCCCCCAAAATTAAAGAAGTTGTTAAAAAGGAAAAGCTACAAAATGGCTTTTGCAATTTCTAACACAAATTCCCCTGTAGAGTTATTTCAAATGGAGTTATCTCTTGCATGATATCGAAAAGTTATTTGCAAATAGGTAATAAAGAGTAGGTAAAAATTTATTTAGGCGTCCTTATTGCCATGGTCACGAAAAATCCCAACCAGGATAATGGTTTATCGAGTTTTTTTTTAAATCATCAATCTCATATGCTCGAAAAGATTTGATTTAAAAAAGCTTACTAAACAATTATCCTGGTTGGGATTTTTCGTGACCAATATCAAGTTTTTGGCCTGCCTCGGAAAGATCCGGGCCGGCTAACCGCATACCTGAATAAGCTTGTAGATGAGCATGAGCGAGTCTACTGATGTTTTGCATCCTTGATCCGCCTGTCCGGAGAGTCCTGCAGCCTGATTCAGCGAGCGTTTCCCCCACGTCGGCGTGAAAGTCAGCTGAGCAGCACACAGTCCGACCACGCAGAAGAGGAAGAAGATCTTCATGACGCTGTTCATCTTGCTCAGGCTGGAGAGTGCGATGACTTCTAAACGCTCTCTCTTGCGATGGCTATCTTTTATATGAATACAAGGTAGATTGCGTTTTGCGTCAGACCCGTTGAAAGGCTTCCCTGGAGGCAATTGGAAGAAGCCGTACATATCAAAATATAATTGTTTTTGATTATTCCTGGGTAATTTGATGTGTGGGAGTAATATCAACGCATGGGCAAATTCGAATCGAAATTATACAACATCCTCTCAGGAGGGTCAGGACTCAAGACACGTAGTGGCATAGTGGTTTGGTCTTGGATGTAACTTTGTAAGGTCTCGGGTTCGATTCCCGACTGGGTTACCATTTTCCGTTGGGATAAAATTAACGGAATTACATTTCAATTCTGTCGATAAATGCAACAAGACACACGCTTGCACGCATATTTCACGCACACATACATATAACTTTATAGTTGGGGTGGTTGGAGTAGATCGTCGTATAACAAAAAAACCCGCCCATTGTGAAATTTCACAATAAAGATTTATAAACAAACTTAAACTTGAAGCGTTTGTGGCTCAGTTTATTCATCAAAAGCAAACTTACAGACACATAAGAGACATTATGAATTTTAAATATATATTTAATTAATTACACGAAATAAATTTCCTAAATATACATAATATTGATAAAAAAATATCATAATACTAAATTAAGATAATAATAAAGTATAAAAACGGTAAGATATAAAATACATTGGGGTGGCCCTTATTTTTCGAAGTTTGAAATTTCTTTGTGTTCCCCCCCCCCCCCCCTCCCCTTTCCCCCCCCCCTCCCCCCCCCCGTTTGATGCCATTGCATAAAAAAATTGTAAAATTTTAGCTCAATCCGATAAAGGGAAAGGATGTCCTAGAGCTTTTAAAAACGAAAAAAATCATAACGTCATGTTTTTTTTGATCTTGCGAAATAACAATTATAACCAACAAAGTATTAACGGATAGATAAGGTAAGGACACATAATTATACATATAATTTCTAATAATATCATGCAATATAGTAATATCTTAAATACTTCAGTACTTGTTTAAAAAAAATCTTTACTGCGTTATTTACAATAAAATAAAGTTAATACTAAAAGAAATGTTTTTTTAAATAACTTTCATTATTAGTCTCATACTTAAGATTGTTAGGTACTTTTTGTTGGGAATTCAAATACCTGTGTCATATCATTTCACTCGTCTAAATCGGTAAAGTAGTTATAGAGTAAATCGACAAAACCTGTTACAAAGAATCGCCATTTTTTGACGTCACGGGTTGAAAAGTCACTTTTCCTACTCGGAAAATACCACTGACTACGACTGTACCAGTTGTTGCCACTTGTAGTCAAGCTTCTATAAAAGCTACGTGGATTTGAAGCAAATAAAGTGATGTTCACGTTTTTCTCGAAAATCGTTAGTCGTGCGAGAAAATAGAGATATATCCGAATGGAAATAACCAAGGGAGATATCTCTATTATAACGAAAATACAGATATCTCTGTATGGATCCAAAGTCGCTTGCGTGACCTCTACCTGCCGTATATTCAGCGCTGATTTAGTTAGAATCTATCGCGGGCCAATGGCATCTTTTGCCATTTGTCCGCGGCTCTGAATTCAGGATTAAGTAGCCATTTGGTCATTTCAAGAGTAGTTGCCGACAGGTCAACATTCACCCCCGTTGCTTAGGAGACAGTATATTTTCATAGTATCCAGATTCCTTCAGCAATAAGTCAGAGTGCACAACCGATTGGAGTCGCCGAACGGTGCGCAAACCGCCCAGTAGCGCCGGGAGGCAACCCACCAGGAGAAACTGATCCATCAGCCGTGAGGCCTGACACGCAAGTCTTATATCCGGGGTAGCCTTCCACACGAGGAGGCCTCTGATTAGGAGTGGAATCGTGAGTTAGACCGATCAGAGAAACGATGGTTCTTATGGCTTAAGCTGCACGAAACCATTCGCTACTAACCCATCATCCTAGCGCCTAGGCTGGTATAACGATATATGATCGTCTTTCAGCATTGGGATGAGCGTAGAAGACTTAGACAATGACAATCCACTATATAGCTCTGTCAACTAGCCCGCGAGAGACTAGTTAGTAACCCGGGTAGTTAATCCAGCCGGCAAACCAAGCGCCCTCGCTACCAGTTATGGCCTGATTGCTCCGACCTCCCGACTGGTCACAGATTCAAGGTCGCTTGCGCGGTCCTCTACCGTAAGCTGTAATATAATGTAATGTCGCTTGCGCTGACCTCTTATATAAGCGGTGATTTAGTTCGAATCATCGCGGACTATGTCGTACTTTTACAGCGCGGCTGTCTTTTGGTAAATCGGGGGAGTCTAGAAACAAAGCCGTTTCCAGACTCCCCCGGTTATCTGTCGGAATGCTTATCGATCGGACGGTTTGCACACCATGCGGCGTCAGACGGAAATATCCATTTTGAACCCCCCTGAGACGATTACGACCATTTCCAGACTGCAGTCTGTCCGTGTGTGTGTGTGTGTGTCCGTGCATTGAAGTTGAAATCGGTCCACCAGAGGGCGCGCTAGTCATACTTCAAAATCGAAATATTGCAGTTAGAGACTTGAAATTCTGTAGAATTTCTAGGAGAATTTCGGAAATCCGGGAGAATCGGCAACCCTAGCTGCAGCTAACACAGTTGTAAAAACCGCCACACCAACTCTCTATTTCTTTCCCGACAGGGAAAGAAATAGAGAGTTAGAAATAGAGAGAGAGAAAAGAAACGGAAAACATACATACATGAATCCTAAACATATAACACTTCTCTTTTTGGGCAGTCGTGTAATAATGAAATGACCGAACCGTTTATCGATACTAATATTATAAAGAAGTAATGTTTGTACGTTTGTATGTTTGTAAGTTTGTATTTAGGGGGTAATTACTGAAACTACTTGACCGATTTCAATAACTATTTTCAATACGATAAAACCTTTCACTAATGTTGACAGGGTTTCGTCCATTAAGTACTTGGGTGTGATGTTAGACAACAGACTGCGCTGGAAGGATCATTTAACGAAGGTTGCGGCAAGACTGAGAAAACTTGTGTATTACTTTAGGAGTTTGCGGAACATCTTAGATTTCAATACACTAAGAAGAGTCTACTTTGCTGTCTGCGAGTCGGTTATTCGATATGGCATCGTAACTTGGGGCTGTGCGGCAAAAACGCTCCTGACCACCCTTTACAAAGCGCAAAAGGCTATACTGAGGGTGATCAATAAAAAACCCCAAACATATTCTTCCGATGACCTTTCCGAGAGTATAGAGTGTTGAGTGTGAGAAAAATGTTTGTGCTAGTAACTCTCACTAAATTCCAGAGTGAGTTAGGAGAACAGAAAAATAGCCAGCAATCTCGTGTGACAAGAAGATCGAAACAAACAAATTTTGCAATACCACTCAGGAGATCCGCTTTTGGCCAATCCAGTTTCTCTTATCTTGCCCCCAAATTTTATAATTGCCTACCGCCAAACATCAAAGACATTAAAATTTCATATACATTTAAAAATAGTTTGAGTGCCTACCTCTTAAATTGTACAAATGCAGATATTGAACACCTTATTAGATAATTAAATCCTTATAATAAAAATATAATAGTATATGTAGTAATATAAATTGATGATTTCTAATTATAATTTTATTTTTATTTTTGTGAATTTATTTTTTATATTATTAATACACAATTAAATACATATATAAATATATATTAATTTTTATCATGTTTCAAAATAAAATAATAGGTTATTGACAATTTTCATGACATTTACTTACGAATATTTAATTAGGTAATTAAGATATTTCTGTTACATTATGCATGATTTTGTTTATTTATATAAATATAATATTATAGATTTCTTAGGATAATTAAAATAAATTGTCTACCTTGAAGAGGTTTTTAATAATTTTGAATAATATTGCTTTTTAGCTAATTTAATTTCATTCCGTAGCTCTTTTGTCATTTTTAATATGTATGTTCTGGTCGTTGATATGCTTTTTATATAACGATTCCTGTAGTATTTTCTTTTCAATTTCAATGTCAGTGTGCGCTGCTGCGTGCGACCACTCCGAAGATGACGCGGACGTTCTGTCGGTTGCTCTTCTTGATTCACATTAAACATGGAATTTGGGGTGGATGTTGTTTTTGAATGAGAATTGCCATTAGTTTTACAGCCCATATTTTGGAACAGGCGGCAGCCTAGTTAGGTTAAGACTTTTGTATATTGAATCTACTCACAATTTGAAATCAATAAATAATTTATAATTTTTAAAAATGGAAAGCTCCATTATCGTCGAGTGCTATAGTCTATATTTTGTTGTGATAAATATTGGTTTTCAATAAGAAATCACGATATTTGTAAATCAAGTCGGTTAAAAATGACCTGGTGAGTTGTTTATCGGCGTGCGCTGAAGAAACGGTTTGATATTTATGTGAAAACAATATAGGTATGACAAAAACATCGGTCTTACAAAGGACTATAAAAAAGTCGAAGACAGCATATATCTAACTTTTATATATAAGCTACAATAAGTGCTTTTAGGTCTCGAAAAAGTAAGAAGTATAAGTAGGCAGTGTTTGTTAAAGACATTAGCAATTAAATAAGAATCTTTATTTAAAAAATAACCCATTATCAGGGGTGTTAAATAGAGATAGGATTAGCCTTTTACTGTGAGTCTTTAGGTGGTATAGTTATAGAGATATCATGAAATTAGTAACGGGTGGCGAGGAGCAAGACGCGTACGTCCACGAGATAGGTGGTGTGCATCTGAGGGGGGACGTCTTGCACTATAGGTGGGTAGCGTCCAAAAAGGCAAATAAACGCCTCATATATAATTAACATCATGACATTTATGGACGACCTAAATCTTTTTTATAATATTACGCCTGTCGGCCACAGCAATTTTCTATGATGAATGATGAAATACGTTTATTGCGAAGGTCGATTTTGATTGGCGGAACTAGTGGGGAAATACCCGACAACTTTCGCCGCCAAAACCCTTTCGGCCAGTGACACACTGATAAAACTCGCCGAGACGATCATTAAATCGAAAAATCTCCAGATTTGGAGGTCAGTCGTGCGATTGCACAACCGCTTACCGCGATATCGATATAATTATTTTCGATGCCACACGGTTGGTGAAATGCGACGATTTTTTCCCGCCATCCGCCATCTTGAAGACTCCAAAGACTTTCCCGGCAAGTAGGACTGGTTTCATCTGAATATTAATTTTGAAAATAAATCGATGAGCGCTCGCTAACGCTGGCGGACGAACCAGGTTCGGTTCCATTGCGATGCCTCAGGCGGCGTGGATCGATCATCGGTAAAGGGCGGGATGGGGCCAAGCGCCGGTAGATGGCGTTAATATTTAATTAAAATGAATGGCGGTATTTAAATAGGTATTATTTGTGTAGCCGATATTATACGAGATATTCCAAAAAAAAAATCACAATGTGATTTCGGCCTAACAAGGCATCTGTGCACTAAATTTCAAGTGTATATGTCCAATATTGATATATGACTAGTGCGCCCCCTGGTGGACATCTTAACCACAATATTTTCAGCTCTTGCCATGACCTAATGATGCCTGAATGAAATTTCAGCTTAATCGGATTAAGTGTTTGGGCGATATCGTGGAGGCAAACACACACACATAAATGGTCTTAATCGTCTTAGAGGGGCTCAAAATAGTTATTTCCGTCTTCACTTCTAAAAAACACTTTATTGTGATTACAATACTCCTCCTCAGCTGGTGGGCTGGGAAAGTAAAAGGCGGGAAAGTCAAATTGACAGATTGTCGTTGAGATTTATGGTAGACACAAATGCTCATAAATAAGCGTCCTTGCTTATGTATAAAATTAGCGTGCGTTTCAACTATACACGCAACATACTTGTTTTAAGCATACTCTTCAATAACTGTGCTCAAAGCGAAAAATTTAACACATAGTTAAACGCAGACTCTCGGTCAAAAGCTATTTCTGCCAGTTCCATCCGTACAAAACTCGACATAATAATCCTAATGCTTGCAAAGTATTTTTTAAAGTAACTATTGGCGAAACAAAAAATAAAATAAAATGGACGATCCATAATTGGATAAATAAAATAGAAACCCTCGGAGCACGTAATCGATCGTAAGCGATTCGGTAACCGCAGTACCTGGTCGACCTTCACGTTCAACATCGTGGAGATGATTACATCCACGTCTAAACTCAATGCACTACGCATACACAGAGCTACGAGATGGGGGCTCTATCGGCAAAAGCCAATTGAAGTCTCTGACAGCTTTCTAACTGACTTAAACCGGAGAGAAAATCGTAAAAAATCTTAGAGTTACGAGACGAAGATTTCAACGGCTATAAAGATCATTTAAGCATGCTTCCGCAGAATTTTCATGAGTTACTTAATCAAATTGAATTGGTACTAGCATGCATAAATGAGCATGCTTATTACTAGAAATATTTTCACAAATTTTTATTTATATTTTATTTTATTTTATTGGAATTATCAAATTAACCATTTACAATAAGTATAATATTAAAGCAAATGGCAAAAACTTTCCTCTTTCATTCACTGGGCTGCGCAACTGGGATATACCCGTTCCAGGGCAAGCAATTTATATTTTAAACGAGGGTCGATGAACCAACCAAACACAATAATAATAATAATAATTAAAAAATACATATAATAATAATAAATATATATAATATTATTTTTTTTAATAAAAATTACAATATTATATAGGAAATAGAAATACTAAATACATTTGAATACACATATACACACATACATATAAACACAATATATGTTGTCAACTTCAACTTATTCTACTACATCGATCATGGCATGGATAGATAAACGCTCTTCTTGCAATAGCCATTCATTTATTTTGCTTTTAAACAAATGACTATTGGAGTTGGTTTTTATGTCACTGCTTAATTTATTATAAAGTCTTGTAGCTATGAAAGAGTAGTGTCGCTGTCCGAAAGTCGTCTTCATCCTAGGTACATTCAAATTATCACTCAGGAGTTGTCTAGTGGGTTTCGTGTGCGTAATAATAAAATAGTTCACTAATTTGAAGTTACTCAATAATAGCATGCTTTGGTGCTATTCATGTGTTGTCAGTAGTTATGAACTCCAAAGTACGATAATTCTTCTACTTAGGGTGCCTCTCCAGCTAGTGAAGGTTGGCAGTCAGCTCTGCATACTTCTTTTCGCCCTTCGCTAGGCAAAACAATTCGGCGATACTCGTAATCCCGGTCCATTCTCGAATGTTCCGCAACCAAGATTTCCGTCTACGGCCTGGTCTCCTCTTCCCTGCAACTTTTCCTATCCTAATTAGTTGCAGGAGTTTGTAACTGTCGTGCCTAAGCAAGTGACCCAGGTATGCAGCTTTGCTCTGTTTGATGCTGTCAAAACTTGCATTTTTGGCCAAAACGCCGTAGAAATTCCTCATTGGTGACTTTCTGAGTCCAAGATATCGACATCATGCGTCTGTATGCCCACATCTCGAATGCTTCTATACGTTTCCTGAGATCTTCCTTAATAGTCCAGGCCTCACATCCGTATAGAAATATGGGTCAGATGAACTCAGATGTAACACTGGAGAATACGTATTCGAAATGGAATTTTCAGGATTCGATTGCAAAGGACCTTTTTCATTTCGATGCGTGCTTCGATTTACGAAGTACGATAATATAAACTTACAAACTTTCGATAACACACAGTAAATCGTCTGTCATCAACATTACCTACATCGTCACCGATCTCCTTTCTCTGAATAATTAATTACACACAAAGGTCACGCGCCTTTATTCTTTATAACAATAATTTAACTCCAGCGTTCTCCTTATTGAAATGCACTTAAAATTTTGGCTATCTGTTATGTTAAAAAGTCGTCGCTTCGCAGAACGGCGGATGTCATGTGTCAAAGAAGACTTTTGGCGGCAACGAATATAGCGGAAGAAGCGTTTCTGTTTCTATTATCGCGTTCGGAGGCCAAACCGCCTAAATAAGACGATAAATAATTTAAATGTTTCATTATTTTCTGAATGGTTTTGGGAGGAAGGAAGTTCAACGGATATAGCGCTGAGGATGGCTTCCTAGAAAATGACGCACAATGATATTTCTTTTTGTTTTTTTGTAAAATTTATATTACAGGAAATTTTCGCTACATATACATTTCATGAAAAATGAAATGCCTAACGACGAAAATGAAGCACGAGGATCCGCCATTTTATTTTGCCCCGAAGCGAAACATAAAATGCATAATGCAATTCAAATAAATAGTCTGGATATATATACTTATATAATATACTATATACTACATATATACTAATATAACACTACTATATACAGGATGTGACTACAGCAAGGGAATTTCTTGTAGTGGGTAAATCAGTACGACAAAGTAAGCAACTTTAGTAAAAAATATGGAAAAAAAACATTTTTTTTTGTCAAATTTGTAAATTGCATATATTGAAGAAAACTCTGCGTCTCAGGCTGTGTGTATTTATTTATTTATTTATTTATTTATTAATATTTCACACACATAAAAAACACTAGGTTAATAAGATTAAAATCTACCTTGTTGGAGTGATGCCCGTACTAAGGTAGACTTTTATGTATTCTTTTTTCCTTTTGTTTTTTTTTAGTTGCTAAGTGTAACTTAATGTAGCATTGTTTTATGTGGTAGCTCTATATTTACACAGATATTTTCTTATACAGCACTATAACTAACCAATTTCTCCGTTGGTACACAGTTGTCTTATTGGGCCGAAATCCCATTGATTTTTTGGCGGTCAGTATATTTTCGTAAACCGTGGAATCGAAAGTGTTTAATGCGTTTTATTCTCACTATACGCGCTCTTCGACGACTATCCCATTCATTTAGATCAACCTCCTTTCATCACACCCGAAATCTTGGCTACTTGCTGGGAAAGTCTTGAGTTATAAAATCGATTGCTTATACGCTATACTTGCCCGTTCGTTGAAATTTAACAATGAAAAGACGCGAATGGGACTTTTTTGTATATTTCTTTTACGCAGACGTTTTGTTTTGCGCTTTGTCCTGTTTAAATTCAAGCTAGCCTTTTTTGCAAGTAGCGTATTCATGTCGTTTTTGGGTCGAAGACACGCGGTCAAGGTTGAAAACCTCCGGCTGCTAATATACATACAGTTCATAATTACAGTCAAATATTATATGAAACGTGATTAGTATTGTAATGAGTCTCTTTGTTTTTTCTCGTTTTAAAGTGATGTAATTCAGGAACCATAAATTCTTCTACAATAGTTTTAATATTGGAATGAATATAGATATAAAAAACAGATAGAGTTGTAAATGCTGCGGACGAACCCTCTCAGGATGTTATAACTACCTTGCGTTTTTTTACCCAGAGATGTCCAAGGACTCACAAGGACTTTGGGATGAAAAAATATACCGTCCAGTTCCGCCACGAGCCCGGCAGGGTCCAATCTCAAACCGCAAGGAACTGAGAAGGAAACCGAGCAACTCGCACCTGCCTATCAGGTTTGGACCGATATTTTTCCGACTTCTAGTCTGGCACAAAATTCGAAGTCGCTCCCGAAGCCTCTAACTACTTATTATTGGCGGTAAATTTGTCGTGAGCAAGTGGCTTCCTTTGCCCGCATGTTACTCAGGATCGGGATAAGTATAGGTGACAGTAGGTCAACATCTACTTAAGAACCGGCTTCTCAGGAAGCGCACATTTCCAGACTCCTGTAACCAGTCGGGAGATCGGATTAATCTGGTTGCAACTGGAAGTAAGGGCGCGAGTGTTGGCCCGAGGTGTGATTAACCTGGTTATCTCGCGGTAAGGCGTTAGTCTTTTACGCGCGAGTGGCGTAACTAGACAGTGGATTGTTTTCATCCCAAGTCTTCTACGCTCACCTCACGGGAGACAGAACGATCTAATATCGTTAAAACTTCCTGAGGTGACGGGTTCGCCCGTCGTAGTTGACAGCTCTAGTTATTTCCAGACTCCCTTGATAATTCGCCAGATGCAGCAGGCGTAGCTAATAGCAGGCGAGCCAGTTCTTCCGGCGATTTTCAGATCAGAAACTGCTACAACTGCAGCTTAAAACTACAGGCAGAAATCCCTGAGGCCTTCCAATGCAGTACTTCTTCGAGGAGTCTACCAGATGGGAGCTAAACCGTTAGTTGGGAACAGTTGGAGATGTCGACTACAACGGGCGAACCTGTCACCCCAGGAAGTTTTAACGATAATCATCGTTATGTCTCCGTAGGTTAACGTAGAAGACTTGAGGACGATTACAAACCTACCGTCCAGCAAAGCTAACATGCCCGTCAAAGGCCAACGCCTTTCTGACTACCAGTTTTGCCAGGATATCTCCGTCTGGATTCAACCATTAGGATACCGCCGCCCTCCCGACTGGTTACGGGAACTTTTGGGTCTACCTTGATACAGGCTTCGGCCTAGTTATGCAGATTCTACATATATTCAATTCAATTCAATTTCAATTAGTTTTGTTAAATCTTTACAGATTGTTGAAATTTACTTTATATGTAAAAAAAAATATTTCGAGGTTAACAAAGTACACTGATACATAGAAAACAATTAAGGGAAAAACAACAATAATAATATCATAACATGTAAACACTAATATAACACATCATTCTTATTTTAATGATTAATATACCCTAGATCGTACAGGAGCCGAAGGAGCTTCTTCCAAGACTTCCAAGACAAGAAGAATCTTCCAAACTTTACTAATCTTCCAAACAAACTTCGAACAATTTTTCGAAAAAGAATGACAATGTTCCTTATCTCAAATCTGTATTACATGATATTCTATTTACATACTTGTTCTAGTAACTCTGAGTGTTTACAATCATGGGAATATCCAATTGGTCTCTTAGATGTACAGTAGATAAATCATACAGTATCGTTCGAACATTATAATTGCAAATAAATATACATAGATTTGTTGATTCTACAAACTAACGCAAAGTTACTTCTGACAGTAGCGGTTTTTCTCGGGTGTTTAATTACGTGACATAAAGGCAGTTGTACACTAGATTATGTAAGTAGTTACTTAATATCTTTGATTAAATATGTTATGAGATTGCGCAACTCTATAGTATGATTTAGCAGCCCTTCCGACACGGCGAAATGCAGATGGCGCTGATAGTATTGACGGCCAAACTAATTTATTTAGCCATCTATAAATGAAATTGATTGTTTTATATATAAAAGACCATTTAATTATAAAAACCCAGGGAACTAGTGGACCCTATTGAAGTTGGCCACGAAGACCCATTTATTCAGGGTCGGTCACACTCACGGATCAACACCCATCCTGCGGCCTCCACGCATTAAGTGCGAACCCGGGTAGGACTTAGGCCTTAGGGCCAGTTTCCCCCAGGAGTTAAAAACGGTCTGGAAACAGTACTGTTTCCTATAGAGCGGGGGTAGTTGTTCACCTTACGGCGACTGATCTTGAAACGACCATCGGCTACCCCATTCCAGGTGAACAGCCGGGCAAAGAATGCCGTGGTCCGCGATAGATTTGGTAGACACCGTTTCACCGCTACGTAAGGGAGAAGACCGCGCAAGCGTCCTCGAACCCATAACCAGTCGGGAGACTGGCGTTGCAACTGGCAGTAAGGGCGCGAGTATCGGCCCACTGGTTGTCTTACCTGGCTATCTCGCGGTAAGGCGTTGGCTTCTTACGGGCATGTGGCGGAACTTGACGGTGGACTGTTTTGTCCTAAGTCTTCTGCGCTCACCTCACAGGAGACAGAACGATCAAATTTCGATAAAACTTCTTGAGGTAACGGATTCGCCCTTTGTAGTCGACAGCTCTAGTTTATAATAAATACCCTATAATTTAACCAAAGATAATAATAATATCATTCAATTATTATTCCTATCTATCGTATTTCTAAAATAAGCTGAATAAATCACATTAAATAATATCATTATAATCATTGACAATTCGGAGAAATATAATGCCACCTTTTAGTCTGTCTCAATATTAACTTGCTTTAATATTTCATATTAAAATAGTAAGAGCTTTCACTGAGAAAAATGCACCTCAGTTTTAAGAGGAATTCCGAATAAATAAAGGGGTATTCCTCTTAAAAACAGACCCACAGTCCTTAAGCATTAAATAACAGGAAAAACGGTCATATTAATTTATCATTACCTGTCTTGTGAGAGGTGGGGCGTCAAAAATTGATGACGTCATCAATGTAACCGGAAGACCTCATAAATCGTCAGTCGGAAGAAGGTTATTAACTTAGGAAACTACATTATGTCACGATAATGTATCGATAAGTTTGTCTAAAGTTTCACTACAATCCTTGTAAATTTCTCTTCTATCCTGATAATTTAACATGACAATACTGACGCTAACGAAAAAAATACTCATAAATCGTTGATGCTAGAACTGTTATATGATTAGTTGTGCCCTAGCACACTATCACTGTTCCTGATAAGTTATACTTACGATCCTCTTGATTCTCTCGAACATTGCCCATTACACTTTTAATCCAACCTGATGTATTTTCAGGAAGTAGGATGATTCATGAATATAACCTGATATTTTATCATGAATTAGTAGATCTTTTTTATTACTTTACTATTATGTCTTAGTGCTTTTCCTGATGATTTATCAACCGAATACTGTTATCTGTATCTTTCGTACTGATACTTTATTAGTCCATTTAATCATACATCATCATTATTTCCTGTTGAAACCGCACACGATTTTATCGTGCCTTACCGAAACAAAATTAGGTTCATAATGATCCAATCACAAGGGATTCTGAAGCTAGTCAAATGTTAAAGTTCTTAATCTTGAAGTTTGAACTTCAAAATCAGAACATAACTTTGACTAGCTGCAGAATCACCTGAGTGGAAGTCACATCATTATGGACCAATTATGATTTTAGTATAGGCACGGTATGCAGTTTCCAGAAAGTAAGCTTAAAAAAATTGAAAAGAAAATAACAAGACTGAGTTCCACTATCTCTAGTAAATGTTATGTTTATTATATTCTTTCAACGTTAGGCAAAAAATAAAGAGAGGATATATTTTAACCATAACTTTAACATTAACCAGAGATGGTGCAACTCACCCTTAGTTTAATAATAAAGACAATATGATTTAATGCCTCTACCAACTAATATGAATGAAACCACAGAAATATTAAATTTTAATTTCAATTTATTTAATTAAAGGTGCAGGTTAATATGCTTAATTATAATTAACTTAACATTAATATGCACTTACATTCAAAGTTAAAATAATTCTCATTTACTACATATTTATTACTAGGTACATATTTATTTTTAATTCGCAGCTGTCGATACAAAAAATAGAGAAAAAAACACAACATTTCAAATCTAGGACTATGTAATAAGACTACAAATCCTGCAAATTAGAGGTATCCTCAGGATATCTCAACCTACTTTTCAGGATACACCGATTATTGGTACAATCTTTTAATGTAAATAAATTAAAATAATATCAAATAAGTCAAAGAATAAATCAAAATCAAAATAATCAACAACAAATATCACTATAAAAATATTAAGAAATAGGCATAGATAAAATTCAAGTCAAAATTAAAATAATAGTTAAGTTAACGAATAACCATTCATAACAAATCGAAAAATCTTTGACTTCTAACTTTCTTTTAATAACATATTCTTATACTGGTCCTTGAATATTCCAATTGACTTCGATCTCAATGCCATACCCAACCGATTCCATACAACCGCAGAATAGTTAGAAAAACTAAACTGGAAATTTGTGATTTTGTGTTTGGGAATTATCGCCAGTTTTTCTCGCGCCCGTGGTAAAAGGCCTGTCGGTTACGGTACCAGGTCATGAGAGAGTAGAGATAGGAAGAGAAAATGTAGAGAGAGTAGAAAATGCAAAGACTAATAATATGTAACTTACAATCAATAGTCCCGATGTACTCCTGGATGGTCTTCTTAAGGTAACCGTCCTTGGTTGATTGGGCCTTGGAGAAGGAAAGCTCCACGATGCGTTTAGTGCTGCCGAGGAAGACTGTCAGCCCATCGCCATTCGCTGGGTAAAGCTTTTCAAAGTCCTGAAGGAGCAATTGGTAGCCTTTCGCAGACTTCAGGATGGGGAACCGATTGAAATAGTCTGCCAAAGACCCCTTCTCGTGATAGAGGTAGCGAAGTCTCGCTGGAATTGTTGCGGTCCAAGCCTCCTCAATCGACTGCCAAGGTCCAGGGTCGGGGCTCTCCAGAATTTTTAATTGTTCTTCCACTAACTGCGAGTCACCTGTGAGAAAGAACAAAAGTGTATATTTTCACAATTTCAGGTTGATTCTTTTTGGAGACATAAGTATGGAATAGACGTAATAACGATCAATTAAAAAAAATGTGGTGGGTAAGAAGCCATATATAATTTTTCATTATTTTGAGGTATTTTTAATTAATTCAGCCAAATTCGCTGTTTGTGATTTTGAAAACAATTGTATTATACTGTCTGGAAGATATTGGAGAAGCATGAAATTCATTTAATATTTAGGCACATGACAAGGTACAAATTCATATACAAGGCAGAAAAATACCCTACCATTGTCTTGACACAGCAACGCACCGCATGAAGGTATAGCCAACTCAGTGGCAGTGTCGGAGGATTGCTGGCTGGTGGACGACTTGGACCGCGCTCGACGCATAGGTAGCAATGCGCCGTGATCGAAGGTGCTTCTTCCTTGTATTGTACGCACTATATAATATTCCAGAAGCATTTCTTTTAGTCTGGTAGACAGTCGCTGATAGGTACGGCGCATAGAAATGTCCCGGTGATTCTTTGGGAAAGATTGTGCCAATTTGGAGGGAAAACTTTAAAAGTAATGACCCAGTAATGGGCTTGGTCGGGTCTCCTTGCAGTAGGTCCCTAATTAAAATATTTGCAAGCTCTTTTCTTAGCTCCGGACTGAGCAAGCCTTGGTTGTGTTCGCCTTTTGTCAGTATGGCTCTCCCCTCTGCACACTTTTTGAGTATGTTATGTACCTGTAATAGACAGCAATTTACCACAAATGTTTAATTTGATGAGAAAGAATAGTCAGCGCCGGTAAATTAAAGTGAAACCCAGGATTATGCATAAACAGTCAACTCACCTCATTTGATTCGGGCTCATTTTCGGCTACAAGGTTAGACTGGGCCACTGAGCAATCTTCGCGGGTTCTATTACTGTCGAGATCATGTATCACTCTGTTGAGGAAACTGTTGAGAAATCCCGCTGAACTGTCATTAGTGCCCTAAGCAAAAAAAAAAATAAAATCATTAAAATATGATTGTGCCACGGAGAAAGGATTCATTAAATTAAAACAAAGAAACCATTTATAGGTTGGGGTATCCAAAGCCCATGGAAAAAAAACACAACCTAACCAGTCTACGTATGTCGTGCCGGGGGATGTCTTTATGATGTGCGGTCTGTGCACGAAACGGAATGCATCCCTAGATAGCGAGCATAACCCTAATAACAGAATTAAGATAGGAACACTAACCATGCTGTTTCCTGCCACTGCCATTTCCTGTTTCCACAGGTCTAAATTGGCTTTGAGTCTCAATTGGTCTCCAACGGGACCGATCAATTTTTCTATGTCTTCCCGGCCAAGCATTTGCAGGGTCATGCAGTCGATGCGTGCAGCTACAATGTGCACAACATACCATTAGGACATTGCCTACCAATTAAATTAATGTCAAGGAATCAAATAAAATTAAATAACAGAATACTAGGCGCTCTCATCTGTCATTGTTATCAAATTTAGTGTTTTAATGATATTCCGTTGCCAGAAAGGTCCGTTTTTTGTATAAAACCATTTCGGTGAAAAATGCACCGAAAACGCCACAAAACACACGCCACTTTTATTTTAAATTAGCCTAAAAACGATCATTCAACGGTTTTAACGGATCGCAGCGGGGAACTCAGGTTAAAAATATAGGAAACTTACCAGCAAATGCGTTAACATAATCCAGCAAACCCCATTTTACCACTAGATCACTGGTGTACTGGTCCATTGTGTTGGAATAAATTGTTCGACGAAGTTTGCAGCACGGTTGCAGTACACAAAGATAATACAATAATGGCAGTACATAGCAATCACTGACCATACAAGTAGCAATATTTGTTAACAATGGCGGCATCGCTTACCCGGTCAAAATGTCGCCTCAGCGTGCCCTAGCGGGAAGCAATGGAACTACAACACCTGTTATATTAACGGTATTGAACTTCAAAGTTGTCATGATGACTCGACAAAATATAGTGCCGTCATGTTAACTAGATAGACCGTTATTTCAATACAGGGTTTTTGACATGATGCACCAATACAGTTTCAGTAAGAACTAATAAAACATCAGGAAGGCATGATAAATAGGGGCCGTTAAATTACTGATATTATATCATTACGAATCTTGATTATCTTGACGACATCTTGATATAATATCATTACGAATCTGATTATTTTTGAGGCAATGCCACAAATATTTTATCGGTAATCATAATAAGAGCGTTTTGTTGTTCCGTTCCTGATGTTTTTTAGGTTAGCAAGGCGTTGTCAGGAAAGTTCCCATTAACCCTCCAGTACTTCCCAATACGATTGTGACATCACTACCTTATCATGACAGCGTCCGGTTAGGTCTTCGTGAATTCCCAATGTAATGTGAAAACGTTTACTATTACATGCCCATTATCATGAATAGGACGTTGATTTTGTCATTTCGAGTTTTATAAAACTCATAAAAATACAGGTGCGCCTTTTATTTTACAAAACAAACGGGTATTTTATCATTCTACTGATACTAACGAATGACGTAACGATATTTTTCCGTTTCGACCAAATTGCTTTTTTCTCAGTGTTGATTATAAAATTCGTTTGTTATTATATTATTGTAATTAAAATATATTACCTTCTAATATTCGTATGTAAGTTGTCCGTTTAAAAATTTGCAAACCATTTTTCTACCACTCGCTGGTATCCGATTGAGCTGAAATTTGACATACTCATGTAAGTTCGGTGATAATGCAATAGTAAGGTACCGTCGCGCTGATTTTGTTATCGAGCCGGGATATAGGGACTGGAACATTTTTTTTATAATAACCGCCCTACCTATACAAACATACGTAATACGTCCGCTATATTGTCGCACGAACGCAACAAACCGTATCACGTACGTTGAAGTGCAAAAAGAAATACAAAAAAACGAAACCCACAAAGCGTACTTGATACGTCAAATTGTTCCTACGATTCTAAATACAAAAAAGGTCATAAATGGGTCTATATTGTAAAATAAAATTCTTATATATTGTAACAAGTATTGTTATTAAGAAATCCAATAAAAAAACCCAACTCTTTTTACCTACTTTTTGAATAATAACCCAAAGGTAGGGCGGTTTAGCTAACGCACGCTCTTAAAATTTTACGATCCCAACCTGGGGGCGATTACCCACAAAGGGGTTAATAGGATTTTCTGAGGGGTAACGATAAATACAAGGATTGAATCATCGTTCAGTCACAAAACAATATTAATATCAAAATCATCTACCTAATCACTATAGTACGGCCAATATCAACGTGCACTTGGAGTCATAAATCATTAGGCCGGACCTCTCGCTCACACTCGCTGTCTTTCGCTCGCACTATAGGGATGCGTGTTTTAAAAATAATAATAGCAGTATCGATGGATTATCGATGTATCGATGGAATATCGATGGATTATGATGGATCGATGGTTGGATCGATAAAGATGACAAGAGATATCGATGGATATTATAGATTATGATGAAAATTTTCGATGGGTTTATTTGTAATAATTGGGTTAGTTAGTTTTAAACTCATTTATTAAGAAAATTTTTCATAAATACTCCACAAATTGACGCCGTCAGCTCTTGAGGTTTGATGAGGATTGATGACAGAAATTTTTGCTGGGTCTCTTTTAAGTTCGTCAAAAAATGTCAAAACGTTATGGATAAGACACCGAGTTTGTATGTTAATATCGCCCTTCAACTTTAGTAATTCCACGTTACAAAATAATGTCTCCATTGATGGTTGTAAATCCTCCTTAGTTGCACTTTTAGAAATTGTACTGCACCGCACTGCTCGACAGACAAACTCTAACTGACTGCCGGCAAACTACAATTGATTACAGAGCTACATTTAATTAGTAGACAATGACACAAATGCTTGAATTTGGTCGTTAAATATTTTGCAATCGCTACTTTTATCTATCAGAATATTTCAATTCATCAGTTATGTATTTCGCAACACTGTAATGTATTGGCTTAGTCATTATTGATTTCTCTTGAATTCCCTTTATTCCCTGAAAGCTCATTATAATGATAGTGATGAAAGCGACACGAAGAATTTCAATTTTAATGCCATTTAAAATACCAAATCAAGAAACTCCACATTAAAAAAAAAGGTTAAAAAAACGATTTCTATAAAAAAATCCCGATGTATTTTTGTACGACATTCTAAATAATAAATATTTTTCATTTTGTTCGGCAACATTATAGGGAATTAAATAATGTAAGAAGTATAAATGTAAGCAATGATACAATGTCTACGCAACTACACATAAGTTTTTAAGAATATAAATTATTTGATTTGATTTGAGTAAATTATCGATAAGCAACGTCGACTTGTTGGACATCCTTACGCGCGTCGTCCGGCCTAATGCTTTATGACTTCAGGTGCACATTGATATTGGCCCTACAATAGTCATTAAGGATTAGGCAATGCTTGGGTGCTAAGATCCTATTTGGTGGATGCAGGAATTTCCAGACACTGATATTGAAGCCTACGTACAATTCCTTGGATTTCGCGAATATAACACACTGAAAATAGATTTCGAAAAAACACAATTACAACATTTTGGATAGTACAACAACAACTACAGATTTTGAAAACACACAACTAGCAACTTTTTGGCACTCTTTTACGGTCCATTCTGCTCGTTTATGAAATCAGCTCCCTCACTTATCAGGCATGCACCTTCATTGCACACTTTCGAAATGTTGTTGGAGAAACATTTATTTCCTCACAGCCACTAACCAAATACCTCATCCTGTCCTCTCCTTTATCATTCCCTGGGCAAGCTTAGCATTTATTGACATATATTTCTATAAGTTTTTTTAAATTTAACTTTATTACTTTTGTGTGTATTGTACGGTGACAATTTAGAATTAGTTTATCAAATGGTTTCCTGTAAGATATCGCTCTAGCGGTAAGTCCGCCATTTGTGCATACATTTTCCTTTTTTATAAAACCAGTGTAATATTCATTAAGTAATATGTTTATAGCACAATAAAGTTACTCTAGGGGAAGGGGTGGTAGATTCGGCCATGGGGTAGATTCATCTTTCGTATCCTACACAGCCCTAGTTTGTATATACCGCCAAATTTTTGCGTAGTTATGTTGGTAATGCATCATTCCTGATGGTGGGAACTGTCACAAGCGGTCGCAGTAGCGGGTTTATTTATCAATAAATGATTAAAAGTTTCTGCTATAAAAGGTAAGTTTTTTGTCTGTCGTAGAAGTTCATAATTTGTAATTTTGTGAAGCATATTAAGTATGATAAAAATGCACAGCATGCAGCACTAATTCATAAATGATGTCAATATGAAAGCTAACCTAAAATGCTGACCATGTTTTACTTTTTTATTTAAATCTGTTGGAATCTCATGCGGGGAAGATTCGGCATAAGCGGCTGGGGTACTTTCATCCAGCGGACGAAGGTACCCCATCAATGGAATAAAAGAAAAATTTTATTTCTATGGTAACGTATTATTTTATTTGTTCAGATGCCACGTACATATGTATGCAAAACCAACCGCAGGGACATCAATGAGAATAATATGAAAGAAGCGATTCGTAATTCTTTACGAAAAGTTGTCAGTGTTCATGAAGCTGCAAGGCGGTATGGAGTTAAAAGATCTACATTGCAGTCGAGAATAAAGACCTTGCTAAAGAAAAAAACAATAGATGAAGTCTTATCTACTATTGACAGAGATTCTGGGAATGAAAGCAGTGATGAAGAGAAAAAATATAGGAGTAAATACACTGTTAAACAAGTTTTTACAATTTCTCAAGAAAGGGAACTTGTGGAATATATCAAGAAATCATCCAATCTGAATTACGGGTTGTCATATCAACAAGTGCGAAAATTGGCCTATGAATTTGCACAAATATTACCAGATTGCGTAACACCAACCAATTGGAGAGCAAGTCAGTTGGCAGGTAAGTTATTATATTTTTGTTTTTATCGATAATGATACCTAATTACCATATGGATTTAAATTGCAGGAATTGAATGGCTGAAAGGCTTCATGTTAAGAAATCAACAATTGTCTCTAAGAAAACCTGAGAGTACCAGCCTGAATAGAGCCATGGCATTCAATAAAGACAGATTGGAGGAATTTTTTTCCAACTACGTCAAAGTCTTGGAAAAGCATAAATTCAAACCAGAGCAAATATATAACTTGGACGAGACTGGGATACAAACAGTAATGAAACCAGTAAAAGTTGTCTCCACACGTGGGAAAAAACAAGTTGGGCAGGTAGCTTCAGCTGAACGTGGAGAATTAGTCACCTTTGTTGGTATAATCAGCGCCATTGGGGGAACAATTCCACCTGTTTTTGTTTATCCTCGCATTAGAAATGTGAATGACTTTTTGGATGGTGCTCCTATTTCCAGTATCGCATTAGGAAACAAATCGGGTTGGATGACATCGGAGTTATTTATATCAGTTCTCAAACACATAGTTGAACACACCAATTGTTCAACTGAGAAGAAAATATTGTTGTTGATCGACAATCACGAATCACACACATCATTTGGAGCAATCCAGTATTGCAGAAGCAATGGTATAGTGCTGTTATCCTTCCCCCCACATACCACACATCGTCTTCAACCCCTAGACATTGCAGTGTACGGGCCTTTTAAAGCTTGCCTAAATGTCGCTTTCAATGATTACATGCTCACACAGCCTGCCAAAATGATAACCATTAGGCAAATAGCTCAACTTGCCAGTAGAGCCTTTGATAATGCATTCAGCAAAAAAAACATAATAAGTGGTTTTGAAACACCAGGCATTTGGCCCCTTAATAGGCTGGCATTTGACGACAATGATTTCATGCCCAGCACAGTCACTGACAATTCCAACGTTGAAGACAACAGTTTAACTACTGAAGTGGAACCTGTTGCTATTCCTTCAACTTCCAGACAGGACAGCATAGAAGAAACAAACCAAACCACCCCACCTCCAACTACTAGCTATGATCATGATGATGTTAATACCAGTGTGGAAGCAGCAGAACCCCAGACAGAGATAGCCCTTTCATTTTCAAAAGATAAGGAGCCCATTGTAATTGAAACCCCTTCTGTTTCTCAAAGGACCAAACTTAAGATCAAAGTTTCAAGATCACTAGAAGAATTGAGACCGTACCCAAAAGGAGCTGGAAAAAAGAAGAGGAACAGAAAAATTCCATCAAAATCTTATGTATACACAGATACCCCGGTAATGAAGATGAAGGAAAATATTGAAATAGAGAAAAGGAGAAAAGAAGAACTAAAAAGAAATAAAGGAACAATAAAAAAGCTGTTCCCAATTAAACCGGTTCCAAAGAAAATCTTGAATGAAAGCTCAAGTGATTCAGACAGGTCAATGAAACTTGTCGACACCTCTGATGGTGAAGAGTTTTTGTCCAGCTCGGATGAATTACCTTTGCCTACCAACTTGCCTAATTGCAATGATTTTTGTGTTGGTGATTGTGTAATGGTCAAGTTCGCCACTAAGGCAACCATTTGCTATTATATAGGGCACATTTTGAAAAACACAGGTTGCCAAGAATATGAAATAAACTTCTTGAGGCGAAAAAACAAATCTAACACATTTATGCATCCTCAGGTAGAAGACATCAGCATTGTGAAGAAAACAGATATCATTGCAGTTTTGTCACAAGCAAGCAAACTGTCAACAGCCAGGACATCTTCCCTGTACATTTTTAATTACAATTTTGAAGGACTTAATGTCCGTTAGATCTAAGATTTTTTCTGCTATACTTTTTTCTCAATACTTTTTCTTTGTTTTTTTATCGTTTCTTGTATTTTGTATTTTCATGAGTTCACTTTTGTTCAATAAAAACATTTGATTTACCTTTGTATGTTACTTATTATAACTAGATGAATGTACCCCACCCTATAGCCAAAACTACCCCACTGGTGGGGTACAATCGCCCATTTGCAAGCTTTTTTTAAAAATTAAATTCGAAAAAAAGTGTTAACGTAAGAGAGTTGTTACTTGCGGAAAACATAGATAAAAGTGCAGATTAACTTTTGCATATACCAGTTTTTAAATTGGTGGCTGATTTTGAAAATTACGTGCATTATTTGCATAAGTAGCCGAATGTACCACCCTCTCCCCTATTCTATAAATTGACTTTGATCGTTCTTTCACGTAGGGCACGAGCCATAGATTAAGAGCCGAATGCCCCGGTTTTAAATACACTATGTTAGGGATTTTGGTGGCGTTAGCACTTGTCTTTAATTAGGAGTGCCCCTCCCGCAGGCTTCAGTATCACGTAAGCCGTCGGAGTAGGCGCACTCGTTTCGTCCGGGTGAGCAAAACTTTTCAGCGGCGAAACTTTGACAGACGTCGAAATCATATTGGTAAGTAATTTCTGTTGAATGTTTTAATTACTGATTGCGGTTTCATTGAACTTTGTTTTTCTTTGCATGCATTGGAGTTTAAATTACACTGTTTATCGCGTTTTATTGTTGAATAGTTTTTATTTAATTTGAAAATAAAAAAGGCAACTACCCGTATCAAAAAGGATAGTCGCCCTTTTTGATACATGCATTAGATTTCCTCAGATCTTTTTTATAAATGGCTGACTGAACATTTTATTCCACGCAAGCCGCCAGGAAAGGTATAATTACTGATTTTTGATGGTCATTTATCGCAATTAAGTTCTGTCAATATGCTAGAGGGAGTTAATAGGCCCTTGCTGAGTTGGCCACGAAGACCCATTCTGTTCAGGGTTGGTCACACTCACGGGTCTACACCTATCCAACGGCCTCCATGCATGAAGTGCGAGCCCATGGGTAGGATTCTGGCCTTATGATTAGTTTCCCCTGGGAATCGACCTTCTGGCGCTCCTGGACGGTCTGCGCACCGTGCGGCATAAGCCAATCGATTGCGTACTCTGACTAACATATTGAGATGTCAACCACAACGGGCGAACCCGTCACCGCAGGACGTTTTAACGATTAATCGTTCTATCGACCGTGCAGTGAGCGTAGAAGACTTTGGACATTACAAATCCGACGTCTAGCTACGCCACAACCCGCAAGAGACCAACGCCTTTACCGCGAGATATAATAGCCAGTAATGTTACCTGGCGGGCCGACACTCGCGCCCTTGCTTCCAATTGTGACCAGATTTCTCCGGTCTCTCGATTGGTTCCGAGTTCGAGGTCGCTTGCGCGGTCCTCTCCCTTACGAAGCGGTGAAACGGTGTACACCGAATCTATCGCGGACCAAGGCGTCCTTTGCCCGACTCTGAACCCTGAACTCTGACTAACAGTCGGGGGAGTCTGGAAGCAGTACTGTTTCCTATAGAGCGGGGGTGTTGCGGACCTTACGGCGACTGCTCTTGAAACGACCATCGGCTACCCGATCCTGGGTGAACAGCCGGGCAAAGGATGCCGTGGTCCGCGATAGATTCGGTATACACCGTTTCACCGCTTCGTAAGGGAGAGGACCGCGCAAGCGACCTCGAACTCGTAACCAATCGAGAGACTGGAGTAATCTGGTCGCAATTGGAAGTAAGGGCGTGAGTGTAAGCCCGCTGGGTAGCATTCCTGGCTATCTCGCGGTTAAGGCGTTGGCCTCTTACGGGCTTGTGGCGGAGCTTGATGGTGGACTGTTTTTGTCCAAGTCTTCTGCGCTCACTTCAGGGAGACAGAACGACTAATCGTTAAAACTTCCTGAGGTGACGGGCTCGCCCTCTGTAGTTGACAACTCTAGTTCTAGTTGTCAATATGCTCGAAACTGCTCGGAATAATGATGTGGTAATACTTTGTTTACCTAGTCACACTACTTCTGATTTGCAACCATTAGACACATCAGTAATTGTACCGTTTAAAAAATATTACTATGCTGAGACGCACAATTTCATGCGCACCAATCCACAAAAGTATTTTAACGTTAGGCTACTATCCGCTACAGTATGCGACTATACCTTTTTTGAGAGGTCAAGTAAAACAGGATCTAATCCAAAGAAATATTATTAATGTTTACAAAAATAGGCTACTATAAAAGATCAAAGACCTTTATTTTAATATACATGTTGCATTATTCTTAGTAAGTACATATTTTTAAACTATCCGGCTCTTAATCTAACACTTCGTATGTAATTATACCTTTGATTTTGATTATTTAATGTGTATTATAGGGCGGTTTTTAGGATCAATGTAATACTCTCAGATGGCGCAAAAGTATATTGTCCAGTCTCCATAATGAATGAATCACACGGCAGCAAGAGAGACCGCTTAAAAGCCTTAAACGTCGCTCTTGTATAAATAATATTCACCTTGCGGTCCGCTCTTCTATGAGTGTTTGGGCGCGAAAACGAGCTGACGCATGACGTTTCGAATGATCGCTTTTTGAACGTTTGTTTTTTTGTGTTGCTTTGTTTTGCGATGGCTGTGTGCGGTGTTCGTGCGGGAGCGACGGAACGGGTGTTTAATGTGGCGTTTTTGTGTTTAACTTTGGTGGCTGTCAGCAATTCGCAGCGTGAGTTATTTTTTTAATTTGAAACCTTCGTCTTAATATAAGTACATTTATACTTATATTTGCGTAACGCTATGGACCGCCGACTTAGGAGGTCTAGCTCCCCCTTCACTCCTTCTCCCCCTCCTCGATTCGACACTTTGAAAACTATAAAATATTGTAAAATGCCGATTGGAGATTCCTCGGAATTTAGAAATAGATTCGTTCCGTAATGCCAGACAGCACCTAACAAAAACCGCAACTAGAGCGGACATTCACTCTCACCATACACTCGATAATTCCCTTTTATGCTTGCCCCAAACAAGACTGGCAAAAGTACAGAATAGCTACTTATACCTTAGCATTAAATTCTACAATTTACTCCCTAGCACTATCAAACAACTGGAGGACAAACAATTAAAAAAAAGCATTAGGAGATGCTGATAGGCCACCCTTTCTATAATCTGACCGAATTCGAGGGCCATGACTTTGAATTTCACGAAGTCCACGAAGAAACGCAATCGAGCCCATTGGGCCCGATTGCGTTTCTTTGTGAACTAAAACTAAAATGAGTTCAAGGGAACAAGACACAGCAATACGTTAGAGCGGAATATGTAACGAACGATCGTCGATAAATACTACCTGCCGAACTTATACTCGCCCGAATAAATTCGAGTATATTTCGTGCGATGTAAGATTTGACCTTGGCGGGCAATTTTAATGCGAAAAAGTGACAACCGGTCATCTCACACTCCGCTCTAGCGTATTGCCCTGTCTCGTTCACACGGACAAATTTTCGATTTTAGTTCACGAAGAAACGCAATCGAGCCCACTGTCAGTTTATGGTAAAGCCTCGGAGCTAGAAATATATAATGTCTTTGTCCGTACGTCGTGTTCATTTTTAACTCCGGTTGTCTGTATCGATTTCTAGTCTCATGTCCGTGATCCCGAAGTTTAAAAGACGCAGTTATGTCATTCCTCTGGAAATACACCAAGACCGCTCTTATGTATAGCTGTCGAATATCTATTACTTTGAAGTCTATGAATAATTGGTCGGATGGGAAACGGATCTTCAAATTGTTAAATAGGTACTCCAAAAAATATCCATGGCGAAAAAAGGTAACACAAGAAAGGCAAAAGTCTCTTTAGTCCTCAGCGTGTTCTTGCATGGCATTTATTTTAAGTGTATTTGAGTTTTAAAATTCGGGGGGGAGGGGGGGTGAAGGGTCTTTTTAAAATATTCGGCAGCCATATGGGTAACCTACACCAATTACCTACCTAACCCAATAAAACGTCTAATAATCCAGTAAAGGCCTTGAGGAAAACGGGAGTTCCCAAATAATATGCTTAGATGTTATTATTATTGTTTTATATTCAGTAGCGTAACTGTTTTAAACATACGGTTTGTCATTGGATAGCAATTATTATTGAAGATCTCAAGTGATTAGAAGTATTTAAAAGCGTAGTCAGAGTCTGCAGATGTTGATCTTATCTTTTAACATTGTCGTATTTGTTTGTTCCAGAGGAATTCACGTAATGTTGGTGTGTTTTTTTTGGAATTTTCATATCAAAACAATATAAACAGGTTGATAAATAGGATAATAACAAATATACCACGTTACTTTTGTAGCACTCGATATTTTGGCGAAGTTGCAATCGCCGTTGTCCAGGGTAGACTCAGGATAAACAACGGCGATTGTAATATCGCCGAAACATCGGGTGCTACACAAACTTCACGCGATAAATTCGTTTTTATCCTATTTATAATGTCAAACAACCGTGATAGTCTTCGATTTCGTAATCCAGTATTGTTTCAAAAATTCAATAGATCCCTGCAGTGTTTTAGATGTATTGCTTTATTATCATTTGAATCAAACACACTGGTGTCCTTGTTGCTGCCGGTACTATCCAGACTACGGCCACTTTAAAATTACACATCTCTGTCTTCGCAATATCAACGATTATATAGCGTATTAAATTGCTGAAGGACTTACAACGAGATGGAAACCAGTATTTTACTACGAAACGCAACTCGTAGATGGCACTAATAAACTAACTTTTGTGGTATAACATTACAGTTGCGTAACATTAGATGGCGCTCTGAACGGTATAAAATACGGATAAAATAATATAAAATATTTATAAATATAATTTATAAAATAATAAAATCTAAATATTTTAATATTATTTACAAAAGGATGTCAGTTGTTGATTTGGTATACAGGTTTCAATACGTAATAATTATGCACTTTAATGTTCAGATAGACTTACTATTTTATCCTAAGTAAAAAAAAGCGATAAGTTACACTTATAATTGAAAGTTATTATTTTATCACTGGTTTAATTATCGGATGATTATAATCAATCAGTCCGTTACAAAAATCCATTAGTTATCATCGTTTTTATAGATGGCCAAATAAATTGCTATTTATTTTTCTTTATTTATATATTTATTTAGGAAATAATTACTATAAAACATTGTTTTTGCTTATAAAAATAACAGGAACCGAATGGCAAAACCTTAACCTTTTGCTTATTTGATTCTGTCACCCAACTGGGACTAGCCCGTTCTAGGATGGACAATACTCTAATTTTTCAATAAATTATGTAAAAGTTTTATTAAAATGCTCGTAAAACTAAATTGCTCTAAAATAAGATCCTCAAAAATAAAACAATCAAATATAGCGAGACAATCAGATGATTTCCATAAAACTAAAGTAAAGAGTAAGATAAATCTATAATAAAAAAATAAAAAGTCAATAAGTAATATTTAATATATGTTAAGAAATATGAAATTAATATAAAATAAAGTACAATTCATTGTCAAAACAATATAACAACAAAATGAATTGGTAATTAGTTGAATGTTAAAATATAATCAACATACATACTACTTAAAAATATATTAATAATTTGGTAATAATGTGTGCACCTAAGTTTTATTAAACTATAATTTCTAACATTTAATGTATGGTTAGTCTGTCATGACTCAAGAACGTCAGTGCTATCAGCGCCACCTGCGTTTCGCCGTCTCGGAAGGGATGCCAAATCGTTCTGTTGGTTTGCACAATTTAATAATAATATGTAGGTAATAACAATAATGTAATGTTCACAGTTATGATTTAGCGTTGCCAGTTCTTTAAAAATATGCCATATTATGTTTTTATTCGTTTCATCATAAAAATTCAAAAACCCGTTTTTTTAGTTAGACTGGTTCATTATTAAGCGTGCGATATACAATTAATTTGGCGTCAAAGCATCTATAATCTTGTAAAGTCTATGAAATGAATCTTATGAAATGGCGCGAAATGCGGCCATCTTTACAAATGGCGGTCAACGCGCGGTCAGTCCAAGCCGCGAACGCAATGGATGCCAAGGGCACGGGCGCTTCGTTCGATTGTCAATGTCGACCGCTTTAAAATGGCGATGCTATCGACGAGGATAAAATCATTTTTAAAAACGATTATTTGCGGTCCGCTCTGCGATCAATCCGCCATAATGGATATAATTGTAATTGAATATGACGGCCGGGAAAATGCATGGCTTTTGCGAAAACGGATGTGTGTAACTAGCCATCCTACTGAAATTATTTGTTTTGTCACATCCGGCTCGAAGGACCATAGACACGGTGATATTTGGGATCGATGTCTTATCGACACAAAACAAGCCCATGAACCTAGTTATTTTTGTTCTGGCAAAAGTCCTCCTGTCCTCCTTTCTTCCTACTGTCTTCTTATATACATTTTATTAAATCTACCTCGAAATAAAATATGTTACGACATCTTGCCCTATAATATGGTTAATTGACCTTAGTAGATAGAAAAATAAAAAAGTTTTATGACAATTTTAAAAGAAATAAATATTTTTTTATTATGTATTTTTTTGCTAGACAAATATTTATTATTAATTATATTCAAGTAAGTACTTATTATATACGTATTACAACTAATTATTCTTTATTATTACTTAAATATTCTTTTAAAGTATTATGGTCTACTGGAAGTTTCATTCTAACCTAATTTAGTTCCGAAATTTTCATTGCAAGTTATTTAAGTAGTGTAATAAATTCATAAGAATAAAAAAAGTTATTTAAAAATCAGTAATATTTTGTTGTGAGTAATCATTGAACACCTTTTACTATTTATTTCGCTAAATTAATATTCTACATAGGTACTTCTCTTTGTAATCGGCCTACCGGGTTTATTCCTGACGGCTGCGAAGAGAAAGAACGAAAAAAAAGAAACTGTCAAATGATGACACGCTTTGCGTAGCACGACGATTTATATTGAAGGCGCTGCTTTCTCCTTATATGAGAGCAAGGGTTTGCGCCACGCACCCTATGACACTCGGGATGATATAACGATTCTAACAATATCAGACACTTCTAAATCCGTTCGAGCGTTTAGAAGTTGTGGTGGAATAAAGAAACGGAAAACATACATAGATGAATCCTAAACACATAACACTCCTTTTATGATGGGCAGTGGTGTAAAAAGAGCACACCATTGCCGATCCTAGTTACTTAAAATAGACCCCCTATAAAATGTTTCTATTTAATCGATATTGATTTTATAATTGATTTGATTTAGCTATCCAGACTGATACATTTCTATCAAAATTCTGCCTAAATGTCTGAATATCACCGTGACTTTTATTCATTGTACATTATCAATGTCAACTACATGAGTAAACTAAGTGTCATATTGTGATTATCATTGTAATAACTCGGACAATTTCCCTTGACTATAATATTTTAACCTTATTATGCTGTTTCAACTAAGATGCTTTTCTTAAAATATGGTTGTTTTTGCTATCATGTTTAATTATTTTACCTAAAATATATATAGGTACTATTGTCAATTTCTCTAATTGCATAAAAATATAACAGGTTCAATATATAATAATAATAAAATAATATTTTATGAAGCTTGTCCGATTTAATTTATCGCTGTTTAGACTTTACTTTCATTGACGTATCTCAATGTAATACATGAGATACTCTGCAATCTGGAAGGCACTCTTTGGTATGGCCTACAGTTCCCTTAAGAATCAACGATTATCGGCTATCAATGCTCGAGACGTCGCCAAAAATCATCAAGAATGGAAGCGAATGGTGAATGGAGTACGAGATCCAGCGGCACCGACAGCAGCGTATTGGCTGTGAGGGCGACCCCCTCCCCAATCGCCGGCTATGGAATAAATAATAATAATATAATAATACAGTTCCCTTATCGATGTTGCTTTTATCTCTTCTATGCACTCAAAACGTTGACCCTTCAGTATCACTTTTATAAATCGGGGAACAAAAAATAATTACAAGGGGACATACCTGGAGAATATTGAGGCTGTGACATCAACTTAATGTTGTTCTTTGCCGCAGTGTGTACTTGCCGCACGCAGTGTATATTGGAGCGTTATCGACTTATCGTTGTGTAATATCCATGAGTTGTCTGGTCTTTTTTTCTTCTAATTTTGTGGCGCAAATTGCGCAAAACTTTCAAATAATACTCTTTATTAACTGTACCAGCTATATATAGTAATTAGAAATCATAACGCGCAATGTTCTTCTCTGACGTCAAATAACATTAGCTCTACAATATATTTCCGTTGCTCCTTCTGGTACACGTTATTAAATTGTAATGTAGTTAGTTATATGGTTACTATCTGAGATAAAATAAATGATTATGACTATGATTATTGAATACAATGGCGCTCAACGTGGGTCCCTAATAATTGACGCCCTGTCTTGCATAATTTGAGTTACGTCATATTAATAATTGATATCATCTCAATCGCGCATTCGAATCAATCAGAGCACTCCGCGAATGATTGATCCTTGACATGCATTGCGGAATTACCCCTTATCACGGAATCTTAATTTCGCCTCTGTGTTGTAATATCCCTTTGGGAAATGCCCGAAAATTCGAGCTGAACGCGAGCTTCGATTCTCCGGTGTCAGTAATCCACCATTCGCGTGCATTGCAGCAGTGTCGAAAATGACAGGTCAGGCTGCTTGTAAAATCATACAGACGTTCCCGATTCTATTGATACTCGCGCAGAAGAAGGATGTCTGCTCGGATACGCCGTTGATTTATTTCCCGCCGAAGAAGAATTCCTACTCGTACGGCGAAGGGGTCCAGACGCTTATGTCTGCCTTGGGCGGGTACTTCGGCGGCGGCAGTAAATATCCGAGTTATGGTTACGGTTACGGGGATGGTTATAATACCGGTCACGAAAGCGGCTACAATTACTATTACCCCAGTTACTACAGCGGCGGATCGCAAGGTTATTACAATAAAAAAGGGCATCACAAAAGCTACGAAGCCAACGGAAAATTACTCGAAGGAAGCGGAAAGGACGCCGACGTGGAATTCATAGACACGGGTATGTTTCGCACAACAGTCTGCGGCTTTGCTCGCGTCGTTGTCGGGCTAGGGATACGATTTTATAGTCTCATTTGATAACCCTACATTACTTATAAAAATGCGTCTCTAACTATTTCTGCCCTGGCCCGGATATTTTTATACTTTTCTCTACGCGACCCACAGTTTTTAATTATTCTGATGTATAAATAGGCAAACTCAAATGAATTTATATTTGAATATATACCTATATAATATAATAATAATTGAAATGTTCTTTTAACCATAATGCAAAAATAACTATCTAATTATATTATTTGACTACTATTAGCGAAAACTATTTATTACTATTATTACTATTTTGCCCGAAAAGACTTTAACTTTATTCTTAGGTTTGGTTCAATTTCCAATCGGTTTCTATATTTATTTTTCTGAAACACGATGTTGAAAAAACACTTGAATCGGTTATTTGAGAAACAACATAAGTCCATCCAGTGAGGTCAACTTTTCAGGACAGGCAAAATCTGATTATCTTGGCCTGTGTATTATCTAAGATGCCATTTTTTTAAGAAGTAGTCTTGCACTATATTGACTATCCAAGTAAAAAAAAAAGTTATAATACTCCAGTAATTTATAAAAAAAATATAAAAATTGCTGGACTTGTGTCGTTTCCCAAATAAATGAAAAAAATACAATTAGTTATAATTATTATAATAGATTTATTCTTTTTTCTTATGCTTAAAACATACTAAACTATTACAATCATGTATGTACTTAGTCTAAATCCCTAAATCTATTAATTCTTATCAGAGTTTACATCATGGTCGCACACTTTCCATCTTAAGATGTCGTCATTGAATCTTTTTATGTTTCCTTGTCGGACAGGAACCTTTTGAAACTTCTTGATATTATCATTTTTTTATTTATAGCTCTTTTTTGAACTGGGTACTCCAGAGCTTTCGTTAATGCAATGGGTCCACGGTTAACATCTCGAATTCAAAGGTATTGTGTTACCAAGATTCCGGTGTGTTCTGACGCTACTACAGTTTCAGGATGTTCTCTAGAATATTTGAAGCGCTTGAACGTAGATATTTTGAAATTTACTTTGTTGTCTTTGTTTACTTTTAAGGTCGCAACATTAATATGACCTATGGTCTCCACGGACAACATGATACGTTTGAAAATCTTCGCCACCATTTTGTAAAACCAATGAAATTGTCGTTATCTGGTAAGCAAACGAAGAAGTTTGCTTTATTGGATGAATGAGCCATGTGTTCGACTTACTATTTCAGTGTGAAAACTCTGCTGTTTTAATTTTCTCTTTAATACAGCAAAGTTCCTATGGCATACTAGAAAAGAATGCCTTCTGAACTGGTAATATTGCTGGATAATATTAAACTCTTCCTTTGACACTAGGGCGGAGCACATTCGAACCGTTGTATCGTTTTTGTTTTGACCACCGCACCCGTCAGTGAAGATGTGCAGGTGGTACACAGAAGCCATGTGCTCCTTGAAATGTTGCATTAACATTGAGCAGACCTCGCGCGGGCCTTTTCCGCCAGTTCTCTTATAATAATACGTCACAATACGTCTACTAAATGCCTCCTTAACTTGTTTAGATTCAACAAGAATTTGGTGGAACCAACCTGAACGAGTGGTTTAATTTTTCTTCCTTAAACTAAGCGGTACGTTCAACTAGTCGGTGAATTTAATTAATAAAGGACATAGATGAACATATTCCAGTTAATGTCAAAGTGACTTTTCGCATAGACGAAGACTAGTGTGAATATAGTCCAAAAATAATTATAAATACAGTACTTCACTTTTTGTAAGCAGTCGTGTTTTTTAATCTTTTAAATATATTTCCTTGTTAATTATTATCTATTTCCACTTATTAGATAGTACGTACCTATTTAATTTTACATGTCGTGATATTCCATAAATAATACACTGTCAATTATTCATTAAAAACGTGCTGTCATTTCTCACCAATGATACATGTTTAAAATGAAGTAAACAGCATATATATTACATGTATACAAACCTACCACTATTTGTATAGGTACTGAGTATACATTATATTATAATATAATTATAAATATAATCATAACTACATGTACATATAAGTAATTATAAATTATAACTGAATATATACTAACTATAAATTATTATTTATACTTCGTTAGGTCAGACTTAATAAACTTTATCACAGGTCAGTCATCATCTTTCATATCAAATGTGAAAGGTCTTGGAGTTGTCTTCGGTCTTCACCATGTGTGCAATCAAAGCACATCACTGATTTGTCCAAGTCCTCTTATAAGTTGCTTATACGTAATATAAAACGTTTTAACAATATATGGATTAAGCATAATTCAATTACGAATTCAATAGAAATTAATGCAGGTATATGGATTCGGCATGAAGATTATCAACTGTGCTACGGATCAACCAATCCGGTCGATCTCGAATCTGACGATCTCGGTGACATAATCTATTTGAGGAGCCATTTTCGCGAACTAACCTAAATTGGCGGGATCTTCTCACACTCGATTTTCCATATATGAATATGTATTTTGTTCGACAGCTCCAGATCGGTTTTTTTCTGGACAGCATCTCTTTAAGTATGAGTAAAGTCTATAGATATACTTCAAACTATTGATAATAATAAATACATTACATATTTTTACATATTTGCTACTAATTAGTGTTCGAAAAAAATTGCTATTAATACAAGCACTTACCTATTTATTTACAATAAATATTTATCTTAGCATCATTAGCGCCTTAAAATTAACGTGTATTGATTTTTAAAAATTAATAAATAAATAAATCATCATATCCTTTTGGGGGGTACTTCATAGGAAAGAAAAGATTTCAGACGTTCTTGAAGTTTCTGCCAGATGTTGCACCTAAATTATTCATATGAGCTCGGCAATACAGAGGAAGTACTTAGTCATGACACCAGTAATAAAACCATTTACCTCCAACCGATCATACCACGTACGGCCATGTCCCAGGCGACTAGTCTCTACATGACATGTAGAGACTAGTCGCCTGGGACATTATAGGACTTTAACTTTTCAATAAATTGACCGACAAATTAAAGGCGAATAAAAACTACATATTTTAAGAAATCAATCAGTCTGTATCTGCTTCAAATCTATACGTATGTGAATAACGACGTTTTAAAATACTTTGAAAAACAACATCGTGCTTATCAATATAATTTAATGTACTATTTTTTATTGTACATTGTAATAATATAGTATTTTTGGTTAATTGGATTTGTAATAATCTATTATCGGCACCAATTCTATCATTGTTAATATTTTAACTATTTATACAGTCTACAGTTTAGTATTAAAATGATCGAGCCTAGTATCATTTTTGTTAGTAACTGATATAAGTGCCGATAATTCCAGTTGAATAATACATTCCAGTTCAATAATTTTGGACTAATTTACTGTATATAATTCTTTGTTAACCCTTCCAATCGCGAAGTAAAAATTAAGCTGTCACTTACGCCGGCGACATTTTCGCTTGTAAATTTGGCGCAAGTAAATGAACTTGAGTAAAACGACTATAACTTGTAAACCACTATACGGATCATAAAAAGAATAACTGTAAAATGATCGCATTGAAATTTGACATATAAAACATTGTAAGATTATCTCGTAAAACAATTAAGATAATAATTAATAAATATTACAAAGTTAGCGAACTGAAAAAAGTCGCCTATTCAAATAATTTCGATGTTTTTATCACAAAATACGTAAAATATGCAAAAATTGTAAATACAGCTATGTTCTTTATTAAATACTTTACCAAAACTTATATTTTGTTTTACTTATTTGCATACAAAAACATTTAGTTACTCAGCCAAGAAAAAATCGATGTATTCTCCGAATGTCTGAAAGGGAGATGTCAAATTAGAAATCAAGTTGAATTGAGCAAAATATAGCCAATTTTGTGATTATATACGATGTAAATCAAATAATAGCTGTTTCATAAGCGAATTAAACGAATATTACGTCATATCTCGCGATTTTGCGTCATAATTCGGGAAAAGAAACGAACATTTTTTGCAAAGCTAATGTCAAACTATTTTACGCGATAAAACGTGAAAAAAAGCAGATGGGCTGTCCCAAATTAGAAATTCTCTTTCGGAAATCTTGCTAGAATGCAAATTACTTACGGTTTGGTAGGAAATAGCACAAAATTAACACAAAAACACAGAACGCGGACGATGAACAAACGCTTCGCGGCCAATCGGCAATGGCGCGGACCGCTGGCCGGCGCGACTACGCGATACTGATGTTTTTAGAATATTTATCGGCAGAGCGTCGTCGTTTAGAGTTGGACCGTTCGATCTTATTCGATATCTGTTACTTTAAATATGCGGAAAGGATCGCAAATCGAGTAATAAATCGCATTTTACGCAGCGCGGAGCGCCCAAACCAAAATTGATTAGCTCAAATCTTAGCGTTTGTAAGCGTCTAACCAAAAATGGTTAACTCGTATAGGAAGGGTTAATTTGAGTAGGTACGTAATTTATGATTATTTGAATATACTTGGTCATTCCTACATAATTGTAAAGTTGTAATGGAAATCAATACGTTGTATTCTCATGATTTAACAATGTTTCATATTTATAGGATTACAACCTCGTTAGGAGAGTTAGATTAACGTGTAGGATTTTTGAGTTTTCCGAGTTAAATGGTGGTTATTTTTTGCAGGCGAATTAAATGCCGATTGCAAGACTCCCGACGGGATCGAGGGTGTCTGCAGAAACATAAGAAAATGCCCTCCAATGCTGGATATCGTACTCACCGTCAAATCCAATCCAAGAGCTGGCGATTATTTAAGGCAGTCTCTTTGCCGGTTCGAAGGAAATGACCCAGTCGTAAGTACCTCCATTATTATGAGTTCCAAGAAATATCAAACCGAATCGAATCAAATCTAGTGTATTGTCATTGTTCAAAACCTTATACATAGTTGTATACATAGACATTAGTACTGTGGATACATGATGTTATGTGATTTGACTAGCTGAACCCGACCAAGCTTCGCTCAGTCTGATATGAAATGAATGAGAAACGCACCGATGTCGAACCGCATTGAAGATTTCACCGATGCGGTATGGGATATGTGTTGGGACCTTGTTATAATAACTCAGGCTTCATCAAAGCCTGTGTTATTATAACAAGGTCCCAACACATATCAGAAGTCTTGGAGAGAACCAATTTAAAAAAGTCTTATTTAATGGCCTAGTCAAGAATCCTGTATATGACTTAAGAGATTTGGATAATGCTGAATTCTTATTCCAAGAGCATCCTAATGTAAAATAACGGAAAATTCATGATAATCAACTTTGCCAAAGAGCGTAATTTTTATTTTTATTTTTATCGACGACGGCTATATTGCTAGATTTGACAATTAACTTAAATTTAGATATTTTTAATATACTCTTATCCATTTTCTTGACCATCATATTATTGCCTTGATAATTATGACTACAGACATTGAGCTCTTTTTTTGATCAGCAATTTTGATTATTAGATTATTTTCTATTTATCAATGGTTTTCAAACCAATTATAATTTACTCAAATTAATTTATATTGCCACAACTATATCATGATAGTTAATTTTCTGTAATTAATTACATTATTTAAAATTTTTGAGGCAAAGACGCATCCAAGTGTAGGAAAGCCTACCTACTAGAGCAGAAATAAATTGAAATTGACATTGAAAATTGGAAGACTGTGTCGCGTGTATTCGAATGCAAGATTTTTTCATAATTTTATTTCACAACGCGCGTATTCGAATGCAACGTTGCATTCGAATACGTAACATTTTACTATAAAAACACGCGATATTCGAATGTAACGTCATGCCAAATTTTCAAGTCAATCGACATAATATTGCTTTTCGAGTTTTGAGAGCACAAACATACGCAGGTTGATAAAAACTTTATATTTTATTTATATTTATTATATGTATAATAATTATATATTTATATTAATTATATGTATATTTATATAATTTATATATTTATATTTTTCAAATATTTATAATAATTATATATTTGTATTATTATATATTAAAAAAATATATATCTATATTAATTATATATCTATATTAGTTATATATCTGTAATAATTTATTTATATTAATTTGCTTATTTCAATTTACTATAAATTATTTATAATAAATTATTTCTATTATTTAAGTTATATTAACCTATTAATATTAATTTATTAATCCTAATTTGTTTATATCAATTTTATTTATTTATTTTTACACATTTATTATATTATTACAGTTTACAAAATTTATTTATATTATTTACATATTTTTATTACCTATATAATATAATAATTATATATTAATTATATATTTATATAAATTTCATAGGAAAAAAACAGTGATTACGGAATTGATATATTAGTTTAGTAGATAACCGCTTAAGATTAAGCAACTCAAAAAATCGATGCTAAAGATTTCTGAAGAGTCTCACCACATAATTTTTAATAATAGTGTTAGATACTTAAATTTACAATCACATGAAAAAGATATTAAAATATTAACTTACTTTAGAATATTTTGTCGTCAGAATTATAATTTGATTTGTCATGCAAAATACAATTGATAATCGAAGAGAAAATCAAAACAGTCCTATTAATACAGGGTGTTTTGCAGAAAAATCGAAAAAATATTTTGAGGAATAGAAGAGATGATTTGCTAGCTTTCACCCATAGACCTATGAGGACTTCGCCCACATTCAGTCAACAAAAAAAGCAATTTCTATAGAATCGAAACTGCAAATACGCTCAAATATACACGAGCTAACTGCAATTGAATTCCAACTAAATTCGGCATTTTATGCACAGTCAACCGATGACTAATGCCAATTCTTCTGATCGATCCAATTTGAGACAATTAATTTCCCCCACACAGTGACCATTGCATCATTCACACGATATAAAACGCAGTACATTCCGATCGATCGATATCATTCCCCTGGTGGACAGTTACCGCGGCTACGCATCATCATCATCCTCTCAGCGGCCGTCGCCCGCTCTAAGTACGCGCTCATACATCGATCAGTCATATATTATCCGCGATCTTCAAACTTCACACTTCGGCTACACAACCACGACATCACCTCGAGCCCACACTACCTACACACCGGCGAAATATCAAACAAGGCGTTACAAACTGGCAACCGATCACATAGCTTCTGAATAAATACTTCAACTTCAACATCCACGACTTTCAATACGGAGAAAACTTATTGATAAGAACCACCCTTCGCTCACGAGAAATTGGAGTCAAGTGAAGGGTGGCCACCCTCACAGACCTATGTCCAAATTGTCACCGTTTTTTTAATCATATTTTTTTGTTATTTCCCGAAATTTTGCAGTTATGTCATCATAACTTTTTTGCTTATGGTAGTAGGTAATACTGCGAAATAACTTAGGTTGTATTCTGTAATGTATTATGATTCTAAACAAATTATTATTTAATACAAATAGTTTCAAGAAAATGACTTATGAGCTTCCAAAATCTTAAAAATATATAGATGTGTGGAAATTGTCATTTTCTAAATTGCTTATTAAAAAAACCAAAAGGTATTTTGAACTTAGCTTTATTTTAAAAAGTTTTGTAGTTTAAAGCCGTTCCAGTAATAAATGTAATAGAAAACAATCAGTATTTGGTCAAAATAAGAGATAATATTTTTCCGCGGCTGAACACACCCACTCTAATTATGAAACCAATTAAAAAAATGTGCAGTCAACGCACTCTTTAACAAAGCATTGCAAAAAACAATAAAATGTATTTTGTGCTATTACTACTACAAACAAAAACGTTATGACGACAAACGCAAAAATTCGAGTTTTAAATATAAAAAAAAGAAAATTACTGTACCGTGGCATTTAGGACATAGAGTCTATGGGTAAAAGCCAGCAAATGCCCCCCGCCCCCCCCCCCAATCCCAGAAAAAAAAGTGTCATTTAAAACAAACCAAAAAATTCGTGGCTTTTAACTTGACTTAGCTGCTGTAATTTCTACCGATAATTAAATTTTGAGCGTTGACGACCTTATTTTTCGACTAGACAGGAAGAGAGATACTCTCTTATATGAGTTAAGAAACATTATTTTTCTAAAACCAAGTATGTAACAGAGCCAATTTATAGTTTAACGTTTTTACTGCTTGCAATTTATACTATTTGACATCTGCAATCGGCATCTGCAAAAGGGAATCCCGCAACGGATAGTAATAAATTCCATCCAAATTAAATTTTCTTTTCTCTTTGGTTAGGTATGTTGTCCAACGCTCAACATTCCCGGACTGCATGAAGACAACAACGTTCCCACAGCAAAGTCCAGCCAGCTCATCACCGAAGAAGAAGAGTGCGGAGTCAGCAATAGCAGCACTTTCAGAGTTGTAAATGGACAACCGGCTCTATTAGGTGAGAAATGAAACGTAAAGGCGATCCAACTCTACAGTCCGAGGCGGCCATGGCATTTTAAGAGCCTTATTACAAAATAGCGTAGGTATTCTTTTAAAATGAGTTGAAAAAATGAACGCATTTTTTTTTGGATGTAACTATAAAAGATAGGATAAATAAATAAATAAATAAATAAATAACTATTCAACCCTGGGAGAAAACCGCGGCACTGAGCTCTCTTCTCTTGCGCAAGCAAATATATACACAATTTCTAATTGTTTTTTGCAGTGTTTTCTCCTTTCTAATGACAATAATTTATATTATGTCGTATTGCTAAAAGAGTGAACTTTAATATAGTGTAAGTATTATATAAGAATCTTATTTTATTTCTGAGAAAATTAGAATGATACAGGAAGATTTTTTTTTAATTTTGTGTAATTGTAAGTAATGTATACCTTGGATATGTGGTCAAAAAACGAAAAAATAAAGCCGTAGTGTACATCAAGAATACAAGACGTCATGAATACAAGAATACAAGGTCGGAATTAATAGACCTACTAGAGTTGATGAGAATACTAAGAGCTGCATAGATCATTTTATGATCAAAACTAAATTTCATAGTCAAACGTTCATTTACCAATCCACTATCACCGACTACTATGCAATTGGTCTATGCCTATCTAAAAAAATAATTAAGAACAGCCCTAAACAGACGTATTCCAAAAAAACAGTCGATTACGCATCAATATCAGAAAACCTCAAAAAGACGGACTGGACTCCAATATTACAATGTAAAGATAGTAACATTGCTGCCAACCAATTCCATGATATTCTTGCAAATTGCATTAAAATGGCTACAATCGAAAAGGCATGTACTATACCCAGGTCTCGAAATAAACTATCTCCTTGGATAACCGATGGCCTGATTTTCAGCATAAGAAAGCGAGACATTATACATAAGCAGATTAAACAATGCCCTAATGATATTCAACTCTTAATGTACTACAAAAGGTATAGGAATATATGTAAAAAACTTATAACAAAAACTAGAGATAACTATTATAGAAACAAAATAGATAGAGTAAATGGGGACAAAAAAAAAACTTGGGAAATTATCAAAGGGTTAATGAACAACAGAAATAATAGCTCAGATATAAAGAGATGTATATACATAAGGAATTAAAAAAAATGGACTTACACTCTAACGATATATTGAATTACATTAATGACTACTTCACTGGTATAGGACAAGACCTAGCTAACTCTATACTGCATAAAAAGGGTATGTCTGAGAGGGAGCTAGCCTTATCAATGCATAAGCAACCGAAATTAAATGAAAAATTCGAATTATTGCAAACGAATAAAGAAGAGGTCTTAAAGACTATAAAAAGTATCAGAGACGACTGTGCTCCAGGAAAAGATGGGATCCAGGCAAAGATAATCAAACAATCTGCAGAAACATTATCCGAGCCCCTTGCTCATCTAATAAACCTCAGTTTCTTGACTGGTATATTTCCAACATGGCTGAAAAAAGCGATAATAAAACCAATATTTAAAAGTGGTAAAAAAGAAGATATAGGAAATTATCGCCCTATCTCCCTCCTCAGTGTGGTTTCTAAAGTGTATGAAAAAATATTCAAACATAGACTAACACAATATCTAGAGACACAGAAGCTGCTATCTAATAATCAGTATGGCTTTAGACAGGGTCGGGGAACCAGTGAGGCCATCAATGCTGTCATACAATATATAGTGGAAAACATAGACAAAGGAAAAAAGGTAATTGCCACTTTCCTTGACCTGTCAAAGGCTTTTGACACAGTTTCCCATGTAATCCTCGAAAAAAAACTAACTGACTACGGAATCGATGGGGTGGCCTTAAAATGGGTTCGGAGTTACCTAGATGGGAGGACTCAGAGCACAGTAATTGGTCGACAAATAAGCGAAGCGACTAACGTGTCATTCGGTGTCCCTCAAGGTAGTGTTTTGGGTCCAATTCTCTTTTTAATCTACATCAACGAATTGTGCGAATTACCTGTTAATGGTAGAATTGTAGCCTTTGCGGACGACACTGTCCTTCTTACTGCGACTAATAATTGGAATGATACATTCTTCAAAGCTCAAAGTAACTTGGAACTGGCTAAAACTTGGATCGACAACCATATTTTAACGCTAAATGCTGCGAAATCAAAATTTATCACTTTCAGCTTGCGGGGAAATCCCAGCCAGGTTCTCAACCAAACACTTGCCATTCATACCGACAAATGCTTGGATAAGAATAGATGTGTATGTACTAAATTAAGCAAATCTGCAACAGTCTCCTACTTAGGCATAACGGTAGATGAGAAGCTATGTTGGGAAAATCAGATTGCAAATTTGAGTTCGAGAATTAGAAAGCTGGTTTACGTATTTCTTCGGCTGCGCAACATTCTGTCCAAAACAACCATAAGAATGGTATACATGGCCTTGTGTCAGAGTATTTTGTCCTACGGAGTCGCGGCATGGGGCGCTACTACTAATGATAATCTGGATAGATTGACAAAAGCGCAGAAATTATTATTGAGAGTAATTCACAGGAAAAACCGACGTCATCCATCTGCCTTGTTATTTTCCCAATCCCATGTGCTATCAGCTAAACAGTTATTCATTAAGCAAGCGCTTCTTGCATTCTACAAATCTAGAGATGACCACGCCCGAACTCAAAACAATCTGAACACAAGAATGTCCGCGAGTATCAATTATGTAATTCCGTCAGTCAGTACAACATTTGCCCAGAGACATATATTCTACATAGCCCCAAAATTATATAATTCCCTTAGTGAAGACATGAAAAATTATCCTAACATAAAAATATTTAAAGCAAACCTTAATAGATGGCTACTTAACAAGGGATATGTAAAATCTGATCAACTTCTTTGCAACGCACTACAATTTATTTAGTATCACTTATCTATTTTTCTTAATTAAATTTTATTAAATTACAACTATAAATATATATATATATATATATATTTATTACATAGCTATATTTTTTATAAAATTGGTATATTTATGTATATATACAGGTGGTGGGTCCAAATAATTTATTTAAAAAAAAAACACTTCATTTCTTAAAATTGCATAAAAATATGCACATCTAGAGACGGGCCAAATTATCGCCTAGTTAGATGTGCTATTGGCAGTAAAGGTCATGTAAGATGTGTTAAACCTCCCTATATTAATTATTAAATAATTTATGTAATTATTATATGATTATATGACCTATGAATGAACTGTATACCTAATCCTATGTAGCTAAATAAATAAATAAATAAATAAAATGACGGACATATAAAAAAATAGTATACGGTTTTCGTTGTAGTGATATTACTGTATTAAGGAGCTCAAAGTTTGCCTTCCGAGCGTTTTACGAATAACGACTTTCGGAAAATGGGCTGAATAAGTAAATAATATTCGTTATATCTAAAATTAAAGGCCGCTATGGTCAACATCAAGAAATGGTCCAGGTAATTCAGTAATTAAAGTTTGTAGAAATCTCTTCATTTCCTGGAATTAGAACGCCAAAAATCCACTTTTCTTGCCTTTCTGGAAAAAATATGTGATAGGGCTCTTAAATATGGTATTCCGTTTAAACGGGAAATCAAAAAACGACAATCATCTGCCGAATAGTAGGTACTCACTTACTGTCGCGTCATCACTCCCCCGTCCCTTTGGCAGCTGAGGATTCAGGTCACGTCAGTATGAGAATGTGACATAAAAAGAGAGAGGAAATAGATCTTTACCACAGTTTATTTAATTGCCATATTAAATATTATTTCTGTAAATCTTACTACTACTCCGCTAAATATAGAATTACACTTCCTAATAGCACCCTTAAATAACTTAATTGCTTAATAGCTACTACTTCCGCTTCGACTACAAGTCACATTAACGAACCCATCCTAATCCTACTAAACAAATTTATTTGTCCTAATGATCTCAAAAGGGCATTAGCTAAATTAGTATTGCATAACGTTGAATATTTATTTTGACAAACTGCTATGTACACAATAAAAGTAATTGCAAAAAAAAAAATATATTTTCTGAAACTAAATCTGTGATCCGTTTGGCTGCGGATTGTGTTTGTCCTAAGCCTTTGCGTACACTCTATGGGAGAGAGAATGGCATCAGTAGTTAGAACTTCCTAGGGTGGCGGGTTCGTTCGTCGCTATTGACCCCTTCTGTCCGTACAATCTATGTAATAACACGATGTTTTTCAATGATAACCAATGGCAAACGCCTCTACCAAATGGTATCATCGGCTCCGGCCCTATTGGGGGGTTAGCTGGATCTGACGTGTCTCTGACCTGGCTCTGACCTGGCTTCTGACCTGGCTCTGACTTACTTCTGGCCTGTCTTTGACCTGGCTCTGACCTAGCTCTGACCTGGCTCTGATCCGGCTCAGGCTCTGACATCCAAACTGTCTCCAACTGCACCTACGTAATTCTGGCTCCCACGCCCAAAGTGGGAAAGCTACAAAGCTATAAATAGGAAGGAGAAGAAAATTACCTACCAGGTTGGTTCCTTTGTGCTATTCTGATATAATTACAGAATGTTATAAAATATCATTCGTGCTATGCATACAATATATACACTTCTAGTAGATGATGTGGGCCCTTTTACTATTTTACTATTTATTATAATTTTTGCAATTTTTAATCGATTTGCTTTCTTTGTTTTCTTTTCAAAAAGGTCAATTTCCATGGATGGCTCTCTTGGGCTATAAATCAAGAAGGAACCCAGGAACACCACGCTGGTTATGCGGTGGTACTCTATTGACCCATAGACATGTCATCACAGCGGCACACTGTATTCATGGACATGAGAGTGATCTGTTAGTATTGGTTTTTTTAAACATTTTTTTCATAGGAAAACCGGTTACCTGTTTCCGGGCGGTAGTTTAAGGGGCGCCAAATCCATGTGTTTGAAAAAAAGCTTCTTTCCCTAAAGCGCCATAGTACCCAGGGCGCGTCGTACTATCGATTGTTCATTTAATTTTGGACGCATCTTAAAATCAATTTTTGAACACGTGGCGCAGTGTGTGATGTCCCTGCCAGGGGAATTCCCGTTGCGTCTATAAAAAATCTTCCCCACACATAGAAGAGGACGGGCTATACGAGCAGAGCCGAATAAACCCGAACGGTCGAACATCAAGCGGCGGTCGGCATTTATGTTTTTGATTATATGTGCGAGTAATTAGGGTTGTTTTTTGTTGTTGTTAACAACTGCTATTTCAAAAGTGTCACTATAATTATAAGTTGGTGCGAAAATAGATATTTTCGAGGAAAGGAAAGCTCGACGCGTAACGCTGTATCAAGATTAGATAACGCTGTATTAAGATAGATATATTTATAAAATACCTGACTGCCGTTATAGAAAGTGAACTACTGTATTTATAATTACCTACTTTTTACTTTTTTACATTCATATAGATACATGTATATTTCCAGAATATACTCAATCAGATCTTTCATTTGACACTACACGATATAAATATTTATATAAATTTATTGACATGTGGACATTTGGTTATTTAGACATCTACTTACTTGATATTTGGACAGTTACGGTATTCTATGACACTTAAGATGATATAACGATTTTAACAATACTACACTCTCCTAAACAGGATCAAGCGTTAGAAGTTATAGTGGAATAAAAAAACGGAAAATAAATTGATGAACCCTGAAAACATATAACTCTTTTTTGTTGAGTAGTCGTAAAAAATGTTGGGACCTAAATATTAAAGGCTTGTATAAACTGTAAAGTCTGGCTTGTACGTTGTCGACACTGATTTTATGTATTCTACACTGGCGAGCAAAAAAAAACGGGCCACCTGAAAAGTTCTAATTGGAAAGTGTTTAATCAAAACAAATATATTTTTGATGATGCCATTTCTTGTAAAAGAGATTAAGAAAAGAAAAAATACCAAGAAGTACCAGTTTTCACAGGGTATTCCCGAAAGATGCAAAAAAACTCTTTTTTAACAAAATCGGAAACTTAAATGTATCGGGTTAATTATTGAAAAAATCTAATAAAAAGGCACAATACAATATAATTCATTTTTTAATTAGTAGGGGGCGTTACGCCCTTTCCTTTTTATCATGGCTTCACAATGATGTTTAAAAGCCTACGAGTTTTTTTAAAGTGTTCTTGAGGAATATCATCTCATTCTTCAAGTATGGCCTCTTTCAGCTCTTGGATGCCTCTTCAACTCTTGGGGCAAAGTTTCGACTTCTCACTCGTCTTTTTAAGTTGTGCCGTACGTGATCGATCGGATTTAAATCAGGTCTCATAACGGGCCACGACATTGCTTGCACACCGACCTCCCGAAGGTACCGAGTAAAAGAACCAGCAACGTGTGGACGAGCATTATCTTGCAAGAGCAGGACATTTTCTCCATTAAACCCGCGAAAGGCGCAACAAGCTCTTCAAGAATCCCTTTAAGATATCTGTCAGGTATCTGCTCGTATTTTAAGTATTTTTTCTTTGCTTAAGATCTTTTACAATAAATTGCATCATCAACAATATATTTGTTTTGATCAAAGTTCAAAGTTCAAAGTTCAAAGTTTATTTATTCCAAAAAAACCGGTAAGGGTATAGAACTTACAATTAATAAATACATTTTTTATAATATTCATATTTTAAACATATCATATATCTGGCAAAAAAAAAATTAAATCACGTTAGAAATCTGAAAGTCAATAAACTATACAAAATCAACCATTACATTGTCTAAATATTAAAAAGATCATTTAGAAATATCAAAAATAGAAATACCAAATCCAAAAATAAAAATTAAAAAAGTATAAATCTTTAAATAAAAAAAATCAATATTAATAATAATAATCAAGGAGTCCAATTTGGAAAGCATCAAATAATAATCAGAGTAAAAATATAAAAATTAAAGCAATAATTCCTAAATCAATGTTACATAGTCAGTAAGTAAATTGTCTATAAAATAAAGTATTCAGAATAGGATTAAAATGGAAGTTAAAAAAAATAAAAAATAAATAAAATAAACAAGAGTCAATTGTGAATATAATATTTTAAAAGTCCGTGCCATATGAACATTTTTGGAGTAAAAATTCCTTGGTAAGTTTTTTATAGTGCATATGTTTGTATATTTTTTAATTCAACTGGTAACCTGTTATAAAATGTTATGCTTCTGTATTGAGTTGTCCTTTGAAATTGTGATGTTGCAGGCATAGAATTATGAGTATACATCGATTTGTGCCTTGTATTGTGGGAATGTATGTGGGCAAGAGTTTGGTGGTTTCCTTTATTTTTATAAAATTCGCACAGGCTTTCGTGAATAAGTATGGTATAAACGGTGGGGATCTTTAGTTCACGAAATTCGAAATGGTTTGCAAGGTTCTCTTCTATTTAATCCGCGTATTGCTCCCACGGCCCTTTTTTGTAAAATAAATACCTTTTTAATATCAGTGGCATTTGCCCACAATAAAATCCCATATCTCAAGTGGGATTCAACCAGAGAATAGTATGCACTCACAATTTCCTTTTCGTCCAATATTTTTCTTAATCTGGATACCGCATAGCAAGCTAAACATAATTTTGACTTAAGCTGGTCTATATGGGTTTTCCATGACATATTTTCATCGATGTAAATTCCTAGAAATTTAGTCGACTTGGCAATCTCGATAGAATAATTTAACGCTAACTGTTTTTCTTTTTAATTTGAGAAGTTTATCAACACTGTTTTGCTTAAATTTAGCGACATCTGGTTCGCTCTAAACCAATCATTGACTTCAAAAAGTGTTTTGTTTATTAATTCCTCCATTTTTGTTCTACAATCACTTTCAAAAATACACGTGGTGTCATCTGCAAATTGGACAAACTCTTTCTAAATAGAATTTTTAGATGACCCGTTTTTTTCTCTCGCCAGTACATATTAATGCCACACAAGGAAAGTTATTAACAAATAGGTAATACAGAGTACATTTGAGTTCTTATTCCAGCGATTTCCATCAACACAATACCAGAAATAAATTTGATCTACATCTAAATCGGCACAGGTTTAGCAAAGTGCGCAACAGTTTCCTTCACCAAATCCTGTGTTATTATAATAAGGTCCCAACACATATCAGAAGTCTTGGAGGGAACCAATTCAAAAAAATCTTATTTAATGGCTTAGTATATGACTTTAGAGATTTGGATAATGCTGAATTCTTATCCCAAGAGCGTCCTAATGTAAAAAAACGGAAAATTCATGTTAATCAACTTTGCCGAAGAGCGTAATTTTTATTTTTATTTTTATCGACGACGGCTACATTGCTAGATTTGACAATGATTTTAAAATTTCATATTTTTAGTATACGCTTATCTATTTTCATGACCATCATTGCCTTGAAAATTATGACTACAGACATTGAGCTCTTTTTTGATCAGAATTTTGATTATTAGATTATTTTCTATTTATCAATGGTTTTCAAACCAATTATGATTTACTAAAATTAATTTATATTGCCACAACTATATCATGATAGTTAATTACATGGTTTAAAATTTTAGAGGCAAAGACGCATCCAAGTGTAGGAAAGCCTACCTACTGGAGCAGAACTAAATTGTATTGTATTGTCACAAAAAATCTCACACAGTATATTCATTTGTGATTTTAAAATAAATCATTATCCTCAATTGCTGTAGGGGAGTGGCGCCAACGCCAAGTTTTTGCCGTGGCTCGGAAAATCGTAGTTCCGGAGCTGGTTATAGTAGGTATAAAATAATAAGTAATTACGTTATTGCTTAATCTGCAAAATTATCTGCAATAAATCTCTATTGATATATAAATAATGACGACATTCCGTAATTATTTGCCTGTGACAAATTGATCATGCGGCGTATGCGCAATCATTTATTTTGTAATAAATATTGACACGTGAGCAGACATACTTTATTTAGCATACATTAGATTACACTCCATGGACGCTTGGATAAGCCCACACTGAAAATGGTCTACAACGCAATGCCAAAGGGTCTTCTAATGTACTCGATCATGGGAGGGGGAAGTTACATTGGAGCCTGTAATGAAGGCACGGCAGTTAACCGTTCCGTGTAGCTTGGACTTTTTTTTTAAAAAATTATAGTTTTATCTTTCTTCTTACTTTAGTTTTAAGTCAATTCTGTTCGCCACACTTTATTTGGTTGTTTTTTTTTGAGGACCATATTTTAGGGCAATTTAGTTTTATGAGCATTTTACTAAAACTTTTACATAATTTATTGTAAAATCTTGTCCATTCTAGAACGGGCTAGTCCCAGTTGGGTGAGGTTTTGCCATGTATTTTTATAAGCAAAAATAATGTTTTATAGTAATTAATTTTTAAATAATTAAATAAATAAATATATATGACCTGCTCGTTATCCCGGCTCTGCTTAACTCACGGTTCAACTTTCATCCGGTAGCCTCCTCGAAGAGGGACGAACCTGGAAACGACTCTGTTTCCCCTGTCACGGCTGTGTCGTGGACAGGATAGCATCCTTTGGGGAAATTCCTCGGGCGCTGCTGGGCGGTTCGCGTGCGGCGTTAGCCAATCGACTGCACACTCCGGCGAATAACCCGGGGGCAGGGGGAGGCTAGAATCGGTCTGATACATCTCAAAAGCAGCAGAGGTGGTTGTTGACCTGATATTAGCTACTCTTGAAACGACCCGTTGGCCATCCGATCTTGGGTGAGTTTGACGGGCAAAAGGCGCCACGGTTCGCGATAAATTCGAACTGGAATTACCGCTAACATTGAATTACCGCTAACAGTAGAGGCTGCGTAAGCGACTTGGAATCTGCGACCAGCCTGGAGGACGGAGAAATCCTGCCAAATCTGGTAATTAGGGCGTGAGGTCAGCCCGCTGGGTTCACTTCCCAGTGCCTCGCGGCTTACCGCGTTGGACTCTCGCCAAGCCTTCATGTGAGATATGGGAGATGTCCACTCAATGGGAGATAAAACGACCTGATTTCTTTAAAACTCCCTGGTAGGACAGATTCGTCCCTTATGTTGAGACCTTTAGATGTAATGAGGGCACATTAATTATTGTTGGAGATATAACACATAATTACTCTGATCTGCTATTCACCAAATTCAAGGAGGTGATGGTCGCCGAATATTTATAAAATGTGCTGCATGTGTGTGTATGTGTGTGTGTATGTGTGTATTCCTCCACGATAGCGCCCATGCGCTTCATCCGATTGAATTTAAATTTGGCATATAGGCATCATTTGGTCATAGCAAGAGTTGAAAAGATTGTGGTTGAAATCGGTCCACCTTTTTTTAAAATTTGTTATAATTGCATTGCTTAAAGGTTGCGGGCGGCTAGCGTCATCTGTTACCCGCGCATGTCTCTATTTAGCCGCGACTGCGATTCGTGTCTTTGGTTAGAAGCGCGCATTCGAAGCTTTTTCACTGGATTTCCGTTAGGTGGCGCTACGCTACTACTCGATTTTGCTCTGAATGAAATTGATTCAGATCGCGTGTATTTTATTTGTTTATTCCCTAAAGTAGTTTGAACCTTTTCAGGCCAACGGGGTGCTCCAGATTATACGATGTCGGGATTTTCATATGCTCACCCTACCCTTTCGTGTACTTTATTAAGAATAATAAGAATAAGAAATACATTTATTTTCGAAAGTAATGTTCAAAAAGATAATTTACAAAGTCTGCCTAACTAGACCGAAGCCAGTACCAAGGTAGATTCGACTAGGTTACTTGTACGTTTTGCATTGTGCGCACACTTATCAAAGTATTATTACTGAGAAGAGGAAAAAATAAAAAAATGAAATAAAATAAATCTAATAACTAAGTAGTAGTCTAATAAATAACTAGTGTGAGTTATTTTAATGATATCTAATACCTAATTCATAATCACGTTGAAAAATTTAAAAGTAATAAAGAAATCAAAATATAACCAGTAAAAGTATTATTAAAAAAATAATAATAAAATTAAAATTGCAATGATACTCAGTAAATACAGAAAAATAGCATAGATGTAATAATTCAAAAAATAAAAAAGCCAGTAATAAGAAGTAGTAATTGAAATAGTAAGATTGCTAGTCAATAAATAATACAGGAAAAAGATAATAATAATCCTAGAAGAAACTAATAAAAAGAGAAGATTTAGTTGTCTGGTTAAATATGAGTAGGCGTTTATCCTCCTACTCATACCTACTTAACCGCACCTCAATCTCATGTCTTCCACATTTTAACAGTAGTGGATACATTTGTTTGTTTGCTTTTTTCGATTAATGGTCGTCTTTAAATTGAATTATAATTAATTAAAACATGCCTTCTTAATATGCCTTCTTATTTGAATAATCTCTTCACTTCGCTTTCATCTCATGGCCTTCCAGTACTATACGCTGGTACACAATGGCCCGTATTCCGTTACTCGCAGGCCTAAACCATTGATTTTATAGCCTAAACTAAGTTGGTGCTAGAAATTATGAACTTAACCACCTTCGTTATTTTGTTGCTATTCTGTTTCATCAAAGTTAAGAATAGGTCTTAAATCTTAAAATTTTCCGTTTTGTCTATGGCAGTTTTAAAGCCGGTCTTAGTTTTGACAGCTCGGTCATTTGCTCGTCCCCCCGCCGTCGTCTCCTCACCGCACGCTGATTGTCGCCTATTTTTCGTTTGTTTTAAAATATCTAAATATTCACGGCTTTTTATGATACAGTATACAAGCCTATTTATCATAATCTACAAAAATCATTGACACAGGATTTCCAGGACAAAATATTAATTGACTATTACTTACGGTAATCAGCGGCCATCGTCCTTTCTTCGATTAAGAAGCCAATGATGAGCAAACAAAAAATCTTCGAAATCACGAGAGAAACAAGAAATCTTCGAAATCACGAGAGAACAAACAACTACGCGGCTGTTAGACGCAGACTGCTCGATTTAGAACGTTCTTAATTAGGACAACGAACAAGACATATCCGCCATGACACTTGTAGAAACGGAATACTAAAAGGGGTCTAAACGGTGCTTAACGTCAATGATAGGCTGATAGCCTCTACATAAGCACGCTCCAGTTAGGACCCATAAAAGGAAATACCAAAACGTCAGTTCAAAATTAGGAGCCGCTTTAGCACGTTTTTAGACCTCAAGTTAGGCAACTGCAAGAAACGGAATACGGGTCACTATGATAATTAAGTAAAACTCATTTTGTATTTGCCTTTAGGTACCTCATTCGACTGGGCGAGTTGGACCTCGGCCGCGAAGATGACGGAGCTACTCCGACAGATTATGAAATAGAGAAACAAATACCCCACGAGAAGTACAACCCATCCAGGTTCATGAACGACATCGGAATACTCAAACTAGCTCGCTACGTCACTTTCTCAAGTAAGTATTATTTCTGATACTCTTCCTGGTCGATCCTCGAGCGACGAGCGCGGGCATCCGAGGCGCGCGTGGCATTTTACTCTCTTCATTAGCCCACTCATTGATTACGTGGTGTGATAAAAAAATACGGTGAATGATTTTATTACACTCAAAGTCATAGGCTTACATTAAATTTAAATTAATTTCTTTGAAAGTACTCTCCTTGGTTTGCGATGCAATTATTTCGAAGTTGTTTCCACGATTGGAAGAATTTCTGGAATGCTTTTTTCGAACGGACTTTCAGCAGCTCTGTTGTGGCCTTCTCAATGTCGGGAATAGTATCCAAACGTTTTTCTTTAAAAACGGTTTTTATTTGTGAGAAGAGCCAAAGGTCGATTAGAGCTAAATCATATGAGTAAAGTGGATGTGGACAGACAAAAATATTTTTTTGGCCAAGATTAGTAGCGCGGTGTGGGCGGGGCATTGTCGCGATAAAAGAGGAAGCCATTGGCCCATTTTTCTGGCCTCTTTTTCTTTAATTTGTTTTGCAAACGTTCCAGTAAGCTCTTTTAATATTCGGAAAAAGTATACAGTTGTTTCGTTTGAAAAGAACCCTGATTTCACTATTTAATAAAAATAGAGAGCATGTCCATCGCGTTTGATTTTGACTGACATGCCTTCGTAGGGCGAGGAGAGTCATTCAATTTCCATGAGGAAATCTTCATTTTCATCAAGTTAATGTCCATAAACCCACCTTGCAGCTCCAGTTATAATATTGGCTATTCAGTCCGAATCAGCTTCAGAACGATTTTTCAATTCCGTGCCAAAATGATCCACGATTTTCTTTTCTGTTCGCCATTCAAAGTCAGGGAACAAATTTCGCACTTACTCTTGTCATTTGCAAAGTATCGGTTAAAATGTTTTGCATGGACGCATACAAGATGCTTATTTATTCGGTAAGCTCTTGAAATATCCATTATATATCGCTATTTCACAGTAGAGCCGCTATGGTAAGCTGGCGCAAATAAATAATGGTGACGGTCGCCAAATATATGGTTTCTTCTCTTTTTTTGTAGAGTTGATTCTGCCAATTTGTCTTCCGACTTCTGCAGAGTTTGCGGCAAGAGATTTGGTGAGGAGCAAGCCGTTCATTGCGGGATGGGGTGATACTGAATTCCGTAAGTACCTAACTTTATAAATAAGTTAATAATAAATACACATCTTTAAAAACAAGCTTTTATTAAAATGCTTAGTCCCGAGCCAACTCTGGGAGCAGCAGCGCACAGAGTTGGCTCGAAACTATAAGCATCATCATAATTAAATGCTTCACATCGTTTCGTGTTTGTGCTGTTGACCGTTGAGGAGTCCCCTCGGCGGAAGCCAACCCTGGGTGCAGCAGCCCTAACGCGGTGAAACAGAAGACGGGTTATCATAATTGAATACTATACAAAATTTCGTTTCTCCTTTTTGGGAGCCAACCCTGGATGCAATAGCCATGTCATTGTGAAATTTAGAACGGGCTGTCATAATTGAATGCGTATACAAAATTGTGAGCTTGTGCTGTTGACCGTGGAAGAATAGCCTCGTCGGGAGTAGATCCTGAGTTCTACAATCAGGTCATACTTTCCATAAAAATGCATTGTCATCGGAGCTCAACCAACTTGTAAAATTTCAATTTCATAGGATAAGAGGCAGCTGTTCTAATTCAGCTTGCAAGATTTGACCTAACCAAACGCAGGTACATACTAACATACATTGCAAGGTAAATAAAAGCTTGTAAAAAAATATGGGTCGGCCTGAAAGCCAACAAAATATTATGCCTCTTACGTGATGACTCACACCTTCATCGATTATACCAAAACCTTCTGGCCGCACTTGGTTTAAGGGTGGTTCAATTCTATATTTAAGAAGTCACACAGTATTACAGAGGTTACATTAAAAAATAAATAATAATAAAAAATAAAACACGTTCTATAAAATAACAGAAATTATGTTGAACTATTAATAGAACTAAAATACCAAAATTTTTAGTTATTTATTTATTTTATTTATTTATTTCCCAAAACATAATTAACCTTACAGATGATTCCAAATCGCTAATTATTTTTCTAGGCTATTATTCTAGATTATAACTATTATTCTACTATAGACTATTATTATAATTCTACTGTTAATAATATTATTATTTCTCTACTCAATTACTATTTACTACTACTTTAGAGGCTTGTGTTTAGGGCAAGGACGTATCCAGGGGGGGGGGGGGGACAGGGGACGCCTCCCCCCTCAGATTTTTTTTGAGTAAAAAAAAAAGGTAGGGAAAAAATGACATTCAGGGAGAATCCGCGATTTAAGCATGTAGTGTCAGGCACTTATCCAGGAGGGGGGATAGTTGGGATTTAACCCTCGGACATCCGGTGTATTTTCGTTTCATTGTAAGGGAAAATTCAAGTTTGCTGGATGCCGCGCGCATTGTTTCAATGAATGCCCCCCCCCTCCGAAATCAATGAATATCCCCCCCCCCCCCCTGAAACCGAAGTCTGGATGCGTGCCTGGCTTAGGGTATGTATGCATGAGTGTGTTGAGTGTGTGGGTGTGGAGTGTAAGCGTATATAAAAGTAATAATAGCATATAAAAAGTAAAATAATAGTAAAATCAGTATAAAAGCTAAAACGAATAATCAGTGTATTGGTAAGGATTTCATTTGCGGAGTATTTATAAATTCTAATGGAATTACTAAAAATTTCAATATTATTTAAATGGTTATTATAAAGCCAAAAAACAACGACAAAAAAGGACAAAAAACAACGACTCGAAAGACTAAAAACATTCTGCCCCTAAAGTAGTGGCTCTTAACCTTTTTCCCTCGTTTATATATACCGAAACCTTCGGGCAGCACTTAGCTTAAGCAGTGATGCACAAGAGTTTACATTAGGGAAAATGATGGACCTGTGGAAAAGAGTTTAATACAATTTAGTATGTGATTGTAGTAACCTTCGTAGCCGCGTTGAAATACAGGTTTCCGTCAGATCACCGAAGTTAAACAGCGTCGTGCGTGGTCAGTACTTGGATGAGTAACGGCCTGAGTATGTTATAGGAGGCCCCGTGATGTTTTAAAAAATCCGTCCTGCTATAAGAGAAACGTCGTTAGAAATTTAGGAGGGGGGGGGGGGGAGGGGAAGAGTCGTTACTGTATAAGGTATTAAAACTAATTAACTAAATATAAAATGTAGTAGCATTTTTTTTAATTTGTTGTGTGGGGCTTTTCTAAGGTCTTTATGAGCCATGTAACTCTGCAACCATTGGTGATCTATTGTGTTCGCCACCTACTATAGTTCTGCGCTAATATAAACCTCGTGTCATTTAAGAATCGCAACAGGCTTTTGGCGCCAGATTGTTTTACCTCCTCAGGTTGGAGATAATGACCACCCATTTAAAATTTATTACTTATTATCTACTGTTTGCACTTGTACTTATTCATACCAACGTACCTGTCTCAACTTCAAATATCGTACGAGTAAATTTGTTAAATACGTGGACACCCATCAACATAATGTATTTTTTTTCCTATGTTCCTCCTTCCCTTCCTGGTCCCTCCCTTCCCATCCTCTTTCTTTTCTCGTTTTTTTTCTGTCTCTTATCATTTAGATAATCTTGATGTTAACATTTAATGGAAAATTGTCTCTGGTGTAATTTTTATATCTATCTTGTTTGGCTACTTACTTTTATACACTGTTATTTTCCTGAATAAAAGAAAATAAAATAAATAAGTGGGTGTATCTTTTACGCATCAGCGGGCCACACTTGCACATGATGTGCTGGGGAGTTTCCTCTGCTCCTCGGCAGAACCTGCAAATTTTCGTGTCCCGAAGCTTGAGGTTGTACATGAGTTTGTTCAGGCCACAATGCCCCGTGAGCGCCCTCACCAGTACCTATGCGTAGATTTTTCCTGTATGCAGTGGCATACATCCAACATGCGTTTATTACTGATGCGGAGCACTTTCCTGCGTCGCAGTTTTTTTAAAGATATATCCTAGAACTAGCCAGAAAGGTGGTCTAGAGGTTTTAACAAATAGAAACCACCCCTCCAATAAAAATAAACCTGTAGCTTAATGTGCCACCCTCAGCATCACTAAGCATAAGCAAAATAAAAGGTAAATATACAAATATATAAACTACAAATTATATTATACAAATAGCTACGCAGTATTCTATATAATAAACTATATAATTAATCCAAAATCTCATGTGACTAAAGTGATAAATCTTAGTTTAAAAAACTGGTAAACTTCGAAAGAAACAATTTATAGTTTCCGAATATATGTCATTTAAAATTGCCGAATATATGTCAATACAAATCTAGAGAGCTCGCTGCCCTAGAACAAGTCCTGGCATTTAGTTGGGCAGCAGCAGCACTTACATGCTAATGCTCATGTCGGCCGTGTTCAATTTTCCAATTTTTAACACTTATTAAATATTGACATGAATATTAGCGATGCATATTCATTGTAAATGCGTTGTTAAATTAATTAAATAAATAAATAAATACATACTTTTTCAGCTGTTTGACTCTCAGATTATCAAAAGATATTTTATTTCGAGAATTTTTACCGAATTTTATGCAATAGTCTCGCCACATAGAACTTACTGTGGTATAGACAAATTACCCTTTTATAGCTAAACTACCTAAAGTTTTTAAGCATATTTGAGTGATTCCCCGAAGTACATCATTATATCGGTATCGGAAGGTTCGGATCGACAAGCCAGTCAAGTGAGTCAGATAAGCAATCCGTTTTATTTTAATTATTTCAACGAGTGAAAAGTGCAATCTACTCACGAATATTCGCCTAAAAATATAGCTACAGCATCGGAGTATCCGCAGCCACTACAAACCATCACTAAATCGACATCACCACGAAACACTCAGGAAAGTAAAAAACTACACTTCTTCAAAATTTCAAATAGTGATTCGTTCAATTGAATCTCGTTCACAACTCACTTCGTTCATCGATCAAGAGACTTCGGTTCACTCCGCATACTTTCAGATACTGACGGATACTTTCACTGACGGCTGCTTTCAGATAAAAATCAGAGCAATACCGGCAATACCGGCGACTATCGCTATTGTTTTCGTACTGACCGTCACCGTCACGAATATGTATTTTTAATCGTCGCCAAATTGAATCGAGCTACCCGCAATCAGCACATATCTGTCGACCATAAGGGAGTAAACGCAACTTTTCGACTTCGCTATTCCGTCGGAAAACAATTCCGGAAATCAATGCAGCTATTCGTCGGCTCTAAATTCTACAAGCTTCGATTACAACACCTCGAACTCTCGATTATAATTGAATACATAATTAAGATTTTATTATTGAAATTATCAAACGCAAACGTAATTTATTTATTTTCTTATTAATTAATCAATTGTTTATATCTTTATATTCACGGTTAGAGAGGCTCGCCACAATTGAACATTCCTGACTAAATACGCTTTTTTTCTCTCTGTAAAGATAAATGATTTTATAATTTAATTTTATCAACGGACTATCTTAATATTTGTTTTTTTTTATTGTTTATTTAAAAAAAAAAATTTAATTTGTAATTAATTGGAGATTCCCGACTATACACACTCTTTTAACTCTATGTAAGGACCACGAAACTTTATTTTATTTTATTAACGAACTATTTTCGTACTTATAAATTAATTTTTAATTAACTGACATTCCTGATTATATGCACACATTTATTTTATGATGGGACTAAAACTTTATAATATAATTTAATTTCATCAACGGACCATATTCATATAATTTTGAAAATTAGAATTTTGCACTTATCTCTTTAGAACAATATAGAGAAATAATGTCTCTATCTCCGAAACTTACGAGGAGCAAACGAATTACCAGAGGTATACCTACAACGAAAACAAAATTAAATACTAGCGGTAAACCGATGGTGCTAAAACAAAACTCTGATAACTTGAAAAAACATAAGAAAAATAAAGATCGGGAAGATCTACCCAAAGCCACGCACGGCAAAAAAAAAACGAAAAAAGCGGCCGAACAACACAAAATGTGTCAGCGGTGGCAATACAGAATAATACCGATTTAAATTACGACAGTTTCAGCGACTGCCACTCTGATTCTATCCTGTCAACTACGAGTTTGAGTAAGTTCAATCTCACACGACGTTCTAGCGCTCCCAACCTCACACTCTACGACGACAAATCATTCGACAAAACTGCTATCTACGAAAAAGTAGCATTAATGGAACTCGAGTTGCAGAGTGCTCATAATGAGGTTTCGCTATTCAACGAAGAGGTCTGCCAATTGAAAGAGAAGTTAACCCAGTCTGACAATAGAGCACAAAAGTACAAAAATATGGTTGTAACGCTTTTAAATGGGAAAAACTCGAATGAGAATAAGCAATCCTCAGATATTAGCAGTATTACAACCTCATCCTTACCAAAATATACAGTTAAAAGTAATGAAAATACTATTAATACTAACAAAACCTTATCACATGATATAAAGACTGATAAAACCGAGAAAAACATAATAATAAACAATTTCAAAGTGTCCGAACCACTAGCAAATGGACAATCATCGAACAGAGAAAGAAAAATCATTGTCATAGGAGATCAGCAGGCCAAAGGTATTACAATCGGCCTAAGGAATTTGTTAGGTAAAAAAAACATATGCTGTCACTGGGTATATAAAAGAAAACGCCACTTTCGAAACCATCTCAAATGACATTGAAAAAATCGCTCAAAACATGACGACGAGAGATCATCTCGTAATATTGGGAGGAAGTAATGACAAAAATCCTTTTAAATTATTGACTGAGCTGTCTTACAGCCTAAAAACTTCACATAAAACTAACGTCTACCTTACTGAAGTTTTACATAGTAATTACCTAAGAGAAATGGAAATAAATCGTAATTTTGAATGCTATTCCAAGTTATTCCAACACTGTACCTTCATCAAAAACCTGGGATCTTTTCAAAATAAACCATGCACTGAATCAATCTGTCAAAATATTATACACAGCATACAGGTCACCGAATACAGAAAGGAATACCTAGGCTATACTGAAAATAAAAACCTGCCAGTTTTTTATGATAATTCAAAAATACCAAAATATCACATTAATGCTATCAATGCAGGTTACGACGAAGATATTCCAATTTACGAAACACGACGTTCTACTTACCAACCGACAAATCAGCAAAGGTCGCATTTTTTCGTTCAACGCGATACTATAAATGAAAAGACTGACTATTACAATGCGAAAACTTTATTAAATTCCGGTGATCTTTCAATCTTCTACCAAAATATAAATAGTCTAAAAAATAAGTTGATTGACATGGAACTACTTTTAGAACTTAATAAAAATATTAATATTATATGTATGGTTGAGCATTGGGGGAAGAAAAATGAAGAAATTTCACTAAGTTTACCTGGTTTTTATATTGGAGCGTATCAACACAGGAGTATTTTTAAAATGGGGGGGACTATGGTACAACTCAAAAATAATCTTGGTAGTGAACCATTACTGCAGTGTGCTGATCTCTGCCTCGATCGTCACTTTGAATGCTGCGGAGTAAAATTGACGCAAAGCCGTATTCATATTTTTTCGTTATATCGATCGCCAATTGGAAATATTACCATATTCCTCAAAAGATTCTCACGGCTATTAGAAATATTTCAAAATAAACAAATCGGTCATATGCAAGGACATTAATATAGACTTCCTAGTTGACTCAGTAGCCAAATATAATTTGTGCAGTATTCTGAATATATATATATGGCTTAAAATCATATGTAGACACTGCAACAAGGATCACAGGGCACTCAGCCACATTAATAGATAACATATTCTCAAACCTATCTACTGACCTACTTTCTTCAAAAATCTCTTCTACTGGCCTCTGAGATCATGAAGGTATCTTCGTCTCAATTAATAACACCACAAAAAATCAGGTATATTATAAAAAGTTCCGATTGTTTTCTAAAGCAAACAAAGAAATATTTCTCAGCAAAATTATCAGTGACGACTGGGACTATATTATTAATTCCGAAAACGAAAATGCTGATCAAATATTTACTCTTTTCTTCAACAAATTTAAGTCCTATTTTGACAGCAGTTTTCCAGAGAAAGAAAGAAAAATAAAAAATCCTAACCTAAAGACATCCTGGATATCTAAGGGAATTAAAGCTTCCGCTAAGAATCTGAGGTCCCTTCGTTTTATAAGAAAGTTTAAATGCGATGATTTTGTTATGAAGTTTATAAATAAATACGAGAAAATATATAGGCGAGTGGTTAGGAATGCCAAAGGAAATCTAATCCGAAATGAAATATTAAATTTGAAAAATAATTCAAAAGTATTATGGCAGCTTGTAAATGATAAAATGGGCAAAGGAAAAAAGTGCCACTCTAACATTACTCTTAACCGAAAGGGCCATACGGTCGAAGATCAAATAGAAGTAGCGAATATATTCAACACTTTCTTTTCCCAAATCGGTCAAATATCTCAATCAAACACCTCACAGAACAATCTAACAGGTGGGCACAATATACCTTACAGCAGACATATTTTCTTCATGCAGCCAACTGATGTTGTTGAAATAACAAAAATAGTAAATTCCATGAAAAATAAAAAATCCTCAGGAATTGACGATATCGCAATAGACATGGTAAAACTGACACTTCCGTTTATAGTTGACAAATTAGCCTATATATTCAATATATCCCTCCGAGATGGAATTTTCCCAGATCAATTCAAAATTGCTAAAATTATTCCTATACATAAAAAAGGTTCAAAAACTGAAATCAACAACTACAGACCAATAGCGTTCCTGTTTTTTCCAAAGTGCTTGAAAAAATAGTAAATTCAAGGTTGTAATACATAGAAAATAAAAATATCCTATCAAAATCTCAGTTCGGTTTCAGAAGAAATAAAGGTACAATCGATGCACTGAACAACGTTCTGAGAAAAATGTACAATGACCAGGACAAGAAACTTTATTCAAGTACCGTTCTTTGCGATTTATCAAAAGCGTTCGATATGGTAGACCATCAAACACTGCTAACTAAACTCGACAGATATGGAATCCGAGGAAATAGCTTAAAATGGTTCAGCAGCTATCTCTCAAAAAGAAAACAAGTTGTACAATTAGACGACTGCACAGGTGGCGTATTGAAGAGAATTATTTCCGATGAGTGTGAAACGAAGAGCGGCGTTCCTCAGGGAAGCATCCTGGGACCGACCCTTTTTATTCTATATATTAATGATCTCCCATCTATAGTAGCTCACTCAAATATAACTTTGTATGCAGATGACACCAGCATAAACTTTGCAGATGCCAAAATAGAGAATGTAGTGAAAACGTTAAACTATGAATTGGCTCTGTTAAATACCTGGTTCGAGAAAAATAATCTGTCTCTTAACACATCCAAGACAGTATTCATCTTCCTATCTTGTAGAAAAAATAAGGTTATGAACAGTCAAAATTTAATTATCGGTGCAAACACAGTAGCCAATATTAAAAGCCATAAATTTCTGGGTTTAGTTTTAGATGAAAATTTAAGGTGGAATGCTCACGGAGAGGAATTAAGCGACAGACTTTCCAGCGCCTGTTTCTTACTAAGGCAAATAAGGAAACTGATCAGCGTTAAACACACCAAAATAATATACTTTGCCTATTTCGAGTCAATTCTTCGTTACGGGATTCCCTTCTGGTCACAGTGTACAGTAGTTTTAAGGCAACATATTTTCTCTCTCCAAAAACGAGCCATAAGAATATTGATAAACCTTAAACATAATGAATCATGTCGTGGTCACTTCAAAAACCTCAGTATTTTAACGCTACCATCACTATACATATTTGAATGCATAAAGTTAATATTAAAAAACATAGGAAAGATGAAGACCCAAAAAGAAATTCACTCGCATTTCACCAGATGTAGGCACAATTTAGCATTACCCCGTCCATCTCTGGAATTATTCAAAAGGGATCCAAATTACGTTGGAATGGCGTGTTACAATAAACTGCCTGAGAATATCAAAATTATATGTAGAAACGGAAAAATAACCCAATTTAAATCGAAATTAAAAGGCTACCTTATAGCTAGAGAATTATATAATATTAACGAATTATAATTAGATTACTGACAATTTCCATCTCGATTTTTTTTTATTTAACTTGACATTAGTACCATTTTATTGATTATTATATTATTACTACTATTTCTAATTGTCTCCCATAATCAATTGTATTTCTTATTTATAGGACCATTTAATTTTAATATTATAATTTCATGACTATCTGTAGTTATAAATATCTAATATAACTCAATTGCGTGGTGAGTCTCTAATGAAATATTTAGTATACATTTTAACATTAAGCGGCTATAAAAAATGTCTAAACAACTATGTGAAAGTTTTTGAAGACAATAAATGCGATTTGATTTGGATCTCTCTAACAAAAGTATCGGACATCAATGTAAATTAAGTTATAAAAGGGTTATTCAAAAATTCTTGGAAGTATTTATTATTTAAGCGAACTAGGCCTAGTAGTAGTAGTAGTAGATGGAGTGGGGGGCTTGTTTCCAGCCCTTGATGTCACCTAGATCTATAACGTCTTTTGTAACTACCCACTGTGTGGTTAGGTCAATTGTCAGCTAGTAGCCCGGTACTTCTTACCAGACCAAGTAGGTCACTGACCTTCAAGTTGGGCAGATTGCTGGGTTCGAGAAAGGCTCGTCCCAGTAAACTGTGTCTTTTGGCGGCGAGCCCTGGACAGCGGCCAACAATGTGTATGCTGTCTTCAGGTTCCTCGCCACATATTCGGCAATCCTTGCTCTCAGTCAAGCCAAGGTTGAATAGATGAGCTCTAAGGGTCGTGTGTCCGGTGAGGAGACCGATAGTGGTTCTAAGGTTCTTCTTGCTCATGTCAAGTAGGGCCTTGGTTTTCTTCTGTAGTGGTTGCTCCATCATGGCTTTTGCCTGGCGACATCCCTGACTCTGTTTCCAGGAAGCCCGATGTTCCTGCTCCAAGCAGTCCCTGATGATTTTCTTACCTGTAGTGAAGGGGACCCCTACAGCTGGCTCCACTGGGCAATCCAGTGTGCCCAGTTTTGCCAGTCTATCGGCCTCTTCGTTTCCGGGTATGCCTTGGTGAACCGGTATCCATATTAGGGTGATTTTGTTGGATTTTCCCAATTTGTTGAGCTCCTGCATGCAGTCCCAGACCACAGAAGATTCTGTGGTGGCTTTAGCCAGAGCGTCCAGTGCTGCTCTGCTGTCAGAGCAGATGAGGATTTGTCTGTTTTTTACCTCAAGTCGACTTTGTAGTTTTATGCATTCCAATATGGCAAGTACCTCGGCTTGGAAAACCGTAGCGTATTGTCCAAGGGGGATGCTGATTCTGTGGTTGGTTTTGGGGCCGTACACGCCTGCCTCAAAACGTCCATTTGTTCGTGATCCGTCGGTGAACCAGGCGTCTGCGTTGTGGCTTTGAAGCCACTACGGATTTTTCCATTCTTCCCTGGTGGGGATTAGGATTTTATAGGATTTCTCTACCGAAATTATTTTCCGTAGTCGATCCTGGGTCAGAGTGAATGGGCTTTTGTGGAGGAGGTTTAGCTCAGGATGATTGTGCCCTCCACGCTTCCACTCGCCCAAACACTTCAGTCTGTATGCTGTAAGTTTGTTTGTTTGTTTGAAAAGCTTTATTGCACACACAAAAGAATACAATGTGGTGGGCCTATTGCCAAGTGGCAATATCTACCGACCATACCGCCAGGGTTATTGTGACTGAAGGTTTATGTGGGCAAATAAATTTACAAGTAATAAATAAATACACTTACAAAAAAGTCATCATAGTATAAAATATAATTCAGTGATTAGTAACGTATGCCAACTCGTATTGAAGGGAGGAGTGAAATATAAGGACAAGCAAAGGAGACGGGAGGGGAGGGGGGAATTCATAAGTTGAGTAAATGTCTCTTTAAAGAATTTTTAAACCCGCTCAGGTTTTCAAGTTGTCTTATCGGTAAAGGCACGGAATTCCAGAGACGGGCCGCTTGCACTGCGAAAGACCTAGACATGAAAGTTGATGAATGCTGAGGTATAGCCAGTAATAGATTTTCCTGAGAGCGCAATGGGAGACCATGGGATGATAGCGGAGAGAAGAGATTATACAAATAAGTAGGACAGTTTGACTGTAGTACGCGGAAGAGTAGGGCGAGTATGTGAAATTCCCGACATCGTCTAATGGGTAGCCACTCCATTTGCCTGCGAAAGTTTGATATGTGATCAAACTTCTTCAGGGAATAAACAAAGCGAATACACGCGTTTTGAACCCTATCTAGCTTATCGAGTAGTTCTTCATTCGCATCTAGGTAGGCCACATCAGCGTAATTAATTAGCGGTAAAAGAAAAGATTGTGCCATTTGGCGTTTAATACAAAGAGGTAAGAGATTCTGAACCCGTTTAAAAGAATGGAGACTTCTAAAGACTTTACGACTGACCTCACTTACTTGAGGATGCCAAGATAAGTTTTCATCAATAAGCAGGCCAAGGTCTTTCACAGAACTGCTGTAAGGGACAACGACGTTGTCGATATTGATAAGGGGGAGATTATTTTTATACTTAGCAATGAGTGAGCGACTTCCGATGACGATTGCTTGGGTTTTTGACGGATTAAGAAGCAGGCCATGGTTACGAGACCATACCGCTATCGAGTTTAAATCGGAGTTTAATGCGGATATGGCACTAGCCGCATCCATGGGAGCGAAACTAGCATAGAGTTGACGGTCGTCGGCATATAGGTGGTATTTACATGACAAATTTTCAGAGATGGAGATAGTAAACAAGCAGAAAAGGAGAGGTGATAAAATTCCACCTTGGGGCACACCGGCGATAATTTTCGACCAACTCGAGAGCAAAGTCTGGCGGATTGGATGATGAGCTTGTCCAGAGGCGGGCAGCAGAGTGCCACCTCTAATCCCGCTGTTGGGGTGGTCTTCATGACGCCAGTTGCAGCCCTCAGGTAGTTACCTTGAAGGCTTTTAAGCATTTTTACTGTCTCAAGCTTTTTCACCCTGGACCACCAGACTATTGCAGCATAGGTTAGTCTAGGCAGCAGTACTGCCCTGTAGAGCCATAAGGCGACCCTGGGTTTGAACCCCCAGGTTTTTCCCATGACTCTTTTGCACGTCCACAACGAGGCATAGAAGGTTGTTCTCTTGCGCTCGAGGTGGTGCTTCCAATTGAGCTTTGGGTCTAGATAGACTCCAAGGTATTTGACTACTGTAGCGTATTCTATCTCCTTATCCCAGAGCTTGAGACACTCAACGGGTTCGGGTTTGTATTTTCTGGTGAAAATCATGGCCTTAGTCTTGCTTGGATTAGCGGATAGACCTCTGGCCTGGCACCAGTCTTGGGTGATCTTAAGTGCTTTGTCCATGAGCTCCTTAAGTATTGATAGGAAGTTTCCTCTGACTACTATGGCCACGTCATCAGCGTAGCCGTAGGCAGAACTAGGCCTAAATAAAATCAATTCAATCAAATAAAATCCATCATATTGCAAGAATTTTCTACTAAAAGAAAATCCTTATATAGATTTTTTTATAATCTTTGTGGTCGTTTTTATATGTTCTTAGTCCTATTCTAAGTTATTTTTAATGTCCTATTTTATTTAAATGCGCAAATTTTTTTATTGCCCCAAAGCATGCACAGTGGCGTCAAACATGCTCAAAGTCTAAGGGTAATATTGAAAGATTTATATATCCACAGGTGGACCGTCTTCGCCGTCTTTGCAATTTACCCAAATACCGATACAGTCGACGAGCATCTGTCACGAAGTATACAAAAAAATCAACAAACAAGTCGACATTGACGACAAGCAAATTTGCGCTGGTTACCTGACTGGCACGATGGATGCTTGCCAGGGCGACAGCGGTGGACCGCTAATGCTCCCAGAGGTAAATATATAAAAAAAAATATATTAGGTCTTTACCTACGATCATCGCTAACCTAGGTTATTAGATTGCTCAATGGCGTACTACGTTTTAGCAGCTAGTATTTTACTGCGGTATTGCAGTCTTAGTTCCAATCATTGATTAATCTTTTCTTACGTTCAGTAGCCCAATATATAGCATTCTAAACACGCATATAAGATATCAAATCTCAAAATAAAGTAATAATATAATAACAAACCATTTGTACGGTAATAGGGAGCGTAATTTTGCCTGAAACAAAAAAATAATAATTTTCACATTTTGTATATATATATATATATATATATATATATATATATATATATATATATATATATATATATATATATATATATATATATATATATATATATATATATATATATATATTTTACCGATAGTTAATGTCCTCTTTAAATACTTAGGGCAGCAGCACCTGTTTCCGCAATTGATAATTTATGATGTTCTTAGTTATTGCAGCCGAATTACTGTATGCCCTTGGATGTAATAAGTATAGGAGGATGGTTTCTGTAACAGAAATGGATGTTAGTAACTTATTTTAGAAGAAATTATATGATTGAGAATATTTCGACACAAGTCGTATTCATCTCCATGACATTTCTGATAGAACAATTTTTTCAAAATTTAAATTTAAAAAAACTGAACATAGAGAAATGGGTTAATAATATTTTGCAATATCGTTATAATACACTATAACCGACCTTGAAAAACATTATTGATAATGATTTTTAAATGAAAAATATTAATAAGCTTTTAATGAATATGTCTGAACAAATATAATTACTGTATTAATTTTGCCTATTCAGACCGGGACCCTTGCAAGCGCCTAAAATATTTATAAAAGCCAACTCCCAAGATTTAACGTCTCTTTCTTTAGCGTTATCGCCAAGGCACTTAATAATTTTTACTTTAAAACAATTATCAAAAGTTAAATTGTGTGCCTTAGCATGCAATGCTATTGGAAGTTGACTATCATTGCCTACGCTGGCCCTGTGATTATTTAACCTAATGCTAAGAGGTGTAGTTGTTTCCCCAATATAAAATGCATTGCAGGTCTGGCAAAGTAATTGATATACAATATTTTTTGAAATGCAACTACTATTAAAAGGAACTCTGTAACTATTAGGAGTGTTAGGACTAGTAAAATAAATGCTTCGATCTAATAAAGGACATGTTTTACAACGTGATCGACCACAAGGACCCAGATAAGTAACTTTTCATGAATCTAATTTTATATATTATTGAAAATAATTTAAAAAAATTTACACCCTTAAAATATCAAAATATAAACAATTTTACACTTTTTACTTACTTATTTTGCTATCACATGTATCACTATGAACGAATATAATTATTGGTTAAATCAGGTTAATTATCATTCTCGTAAAGCATCACAATTTACAGGACATGTAGAATATCTGTCAAAATGTCTAAATAATCATATATGTCCCAAAGGGTTAATACCTAAATTTCCTTTCTCTGCTATAAGTCCAGAAATCCAATATAATTTCCACACTTTAAGGTTTAATTATGCAATGGAGATTACATTTGTTTTACACAATGAATACAAAGTTTTGGTAGATAAACATTTAAGGTCTCTTATATATTATGTTGATTTGATAGAAATGTATTCTCCAATGCATTATATATATGCTAGTGAAATAGTTAGCAGTTCTGTAATTGATTTAAACAATATTAGGCTAAAACACGAAAATAAGTTTCATAATTTACAAATTTTTCACAAAATCAACAACTCTACACAACAAAATTATACGAGATATAATTCAAATCCTGTTTCAAATTATAACAATAACGAAAACATTCCCTTATATTCATCACAAAACAAATTCTCAACTAATCGTCATTTTATAAACAATTATTCTCATGCAGATATGCATCCCGAACCTACACAAGTTCCTTTAGAAATCCCAATTATTGAAAATTTGATACCATCAGTTACAAATTCTAATGCTGCACAGGTTCCTATAAATAACGATAGACTTGTCGTAAAAAACTTGTCCTCAAAAATTATAAACCATAATGAATATTCAGTTTTATCTAAAGGGCTAAATTTCACACCAACTCCCAAAGTTGACCATTTCAGTTTTGGAAATGATATAGCAAAATTTTGTCGTAATTTGAGATGGCGTGAGTTTTGGCATTCAAGGGACAAAAATGGTAATAATAGTAAATTACATGACGCACTGGCAAAATTTCGACAATATTCTAATAAAGAGCCACCCTCTCTTCCAAAAAATCATCCTGTAGAAATATTTATTACAGTTTTAATGAACAAAGTTACACAACCAACATTTTTAAACAGCCTCAAACCTACACCTAACTTAACATCTGATGAACTTTCAGCTCTTAACAACCTAAGCAAAGATACCAATATCATCATTTTGCCAGCTGATAAAGGTTCAACTACAGTCATCCTTAATAAAACAGACTATGTAGCTGAAGGTTTGAGGCAACTCAGAGACGAAACTTCCTATAAAAAATTATATAGTGATCCGAATCAAAATTTTGCTAATACAATAAAAAAATATATTGAACAACAAAAAACCATTGAAAAATTATCAGATGAAGATGTTAACACTTTAATTCCTAACCCTATCAGAACACCAAATTTGTACTTATTGCCAAAAATTCATAAACCTAATAATCCAGGAAGACCGATAGTAGCTAGTTTTAACTCACCCACAGAAAGAATTTCAGCTTTTGTCGATTACTTTCTACAGCCATTTGTAAAAAATCTCAAGTCACACATTAAAGATAGTTACCATTTTATCGAGATTCTAAAAAATACCACAATTCCTAAGACTGACAACTTATTACTTGTTACAATTGACGCTGTCTCTCTTTATACTAATATTCCCCATGATTTAGGCTTAGAAGCGATTTCCCATTACCTTAATCAAAGGCCCAGCCCCCAAATTCCTTCTACAAATTTTCTTTGTAAGTTGGCTGAATTCGTCCTCACTAAGAATGCTTTTTCTTTTGAAGATGAATTTTATCTCCAAATTAAAGGTACAGCAATGGGAACAAGAATGGCCCCTTCTTATGCGAATCTTTTCATGGGGTTATTAGAAAATAATTTTCTTCTTACTCAAAATTTACAACCACTAATGTGGTATAGGTTTATTGATGATATTATACTGTTTTGGCCACATGGACATGACACACTCACTGACTTCCTTACAGATTTAAATAATTTCGGACCCTTAGATTTTACATACACTATATCAGAAAATCAAATTACATTCTTAGACGTTGATCTAACTCTATCCGAAGGCACCATTAAAACTGCAATTCATATAAAACCTACAAACAAAGAGCAATACCTACATTTCGATAGCTGTCATCCGTTTCATACCAAAAAGTCAATTCCATATTCAATGTCAATTCGCGGACACCGTTTAATTAATAATAAAGAAAATTTAGATAAGTACCTTTCCAATCTTAAAAAATCACTAATAGAAAGAAATTATCCTGCCTCTTTGTTAGATAAAAATATAATAAATTCCGAAACAAAATTTTCACCTAAACCTAAATTGGTTTCAAATTTAAATCAAAATAAAATCTTTCTGAGTACTACTTATTTTCCTGGCACTGAGAAACTGCGACCTATTTTAGCAGATTTATTCCCTATTATAGCTAACGACCCATCAACCAAAGGTTTATTAGATATACCACCAATTTTATCATTTCGAAAACCTCCTAATTTAAAATCAATACTTAATAAAAATAATCGAAATTATCTTAGTAATAACAAAAAAATTTTGGCCTACAGCCTTGTGGTCGATCACGTTGTAAAACATGTCCTTTATTAGATCGAAGCATTTATTTTACTAGTCCTAACACTCCTAATAGTTACAGAGTTCCTTTTAATAGTAGTTGCATTTCAAAAAATATTGTATATCAATTACTTTGCCAGACCTGCAATGCATTTTATATTGGGGAAACAACTACACCTCTTAGCATTAGGTTAAATAATCACAGGGCCAGCGTAGGCAATGATAGTCAACTTCCAATAGCATTGCATGCTAAGGCACACAATTTAACTTTTGATAATTGTTTTAAAGTAAAAATTATTAAGTGCCTTGGCGATAACGCTAAAGAAAGAGACGTTAAATCTTGGGAGTTGGCTTTTATAAATATTTTAGGCGCTTGCAAGGGTCCCGGTCTGAATAGGCAAAATTAATACAGTAATTATATTTGTTCAGACATATTCATTAAAAGCTTATTAATATTTTTCATTTAAAAATCATTATCAATAATGTTTTTCAAGGTCGGTTATAGTGTATTATAACGATATTGCAAAATATTATTAACCCATTTCTCTATGTTCAGTTTTTTTAAATTTAAATTTTGAAAAAATTGTTCTATCAGAAATGTCATGGAGATGAATACGACTTGTGTCGAAATATTCTCAATCATATAATTTCTTCTAAAATAAGTTACTAACATCCATTTCTGTTACAGAAACCATCCTCCTATACTTATTACATCCAAGGGCATACAGTAATTCGGCTGCAATAACTAAGAACATCATAAATTATCAATTGCGGAAACAGGTGCTGCTGCCCTAAGTATTTAAAGAGGACATTAACTATCGGTAAAATGTTTCTGGTCCACCAGGACCCCAGATAAGTAACTTTTCATGAATCTAATTTTATATATTATTGAAAATAATTTAAAAATATATATATATATATATATATATATATATATATATATATATATATATATATATATATATATATATATATATATATATATATATATATATATATATATATATATATATATATATATATATATATATATATATATATATATATATATATATATATATATATATATATATATATATATATATATATATATATATATATATATATATATATATGTATATATATATATACCTATATATATATATATATATACATATATATATACATAGTTATATTTGATAAGGTTTGTAAAGAAATCCGTTTATAGGATGATGTTTTTATTTAAAATAATATTAGTAAAAGCTACTTAAAAAGTAGCGAAGGAAATCCCAGCTTGTATTGGGAAATGCTTATGTTTGAATGAGATATTCTTACGGATGTGCACGACTTTCGACGGTGCAATGTAAGTTTAAAGGTCCTTTTGCAGTCGACTAACGATCACTATTCATCCATATATCTCATAAATAGGGCTTATCCTTATGCAACACAAAATGCCTTCAATTGAGACGAATTAAGCGAAAAAATAAAAAATTAAACTATTGATCACTTCGGCAAAGCCGTTTTCCAAATGAAAGTGACATTACGAAATAATTCAAATTTCGAATGCTACCAACATTTAAAATATGATACAATTGGCTGAGTTTGTTATCAACGAGCCATTAAATCGAAATAAAAATAAAAAAACCTCCATATGCTCAATGAAATGAACGAAGAAACTTCAATCTTAATTTCTGGCAGAGAAGTTTATAATAAAGATTGTATAATGTTATCAAAATAGGGTAAACCTATATAAAATTGTATAATATTAAAAAATTATAAAAAAAACATTGTAGAAAACAGTATAATATTGTTATATTTGATAAGGTTTGTAAAGAAATCCGTTTATAGGATGATGTTTTTATTTAAAAAAAAAATAGTAAAAGCTTTATTATAAAATTATACATAAAATTAGTAAAAATTAAAAAATAATTTTTTTTTTAAATTCATGTAGAAGGGAATTTAATAATCTTTGATTTTGTCTTGCCGTTTTTTTCACGATTTTCAAAACTGAAAAATACGATTTTGAGAAAAACGCGATTAAAGTTATTTTTAAAGAAAGTAATAACTTCCAGCAATCTGAGACTATCAGCTATTGCAGAGGTAAAAGATTCATGAATAGATTTCAACTAAAAAATAAACATGAAACGAAACAACATGTTTTTTTGGCTCCAGGCTTTCTCCTTAAATAATGGTTTTTTTAATCAATCTCCACCTCTTCAGAAGTATTCTGACCAACTATGACGTGCGGCTCTTTGGCGCCAGTAGAGATTAGCATTGATTAACAGATGTTTGTCATCTGTTCTGATATGTTACTGAATTTAAATGATGTGGCTCTTTCTATTACCAGGTGAATCAAGCGACGCTGAAAGCACACCATTACCTAGCCGGAGTCGTGTCGTTTGGATATCGATGTGCTGAACCGGGATATCCCGGTGTCTACACTCGGGTTACAGCATTCCTTCCCTGGATCTTGAAGGCGCTCGAGCAATGATGCACCGTCCAGTTTAATATTTATTATTACTAGTGTTGTGCCGCATGGCGATTTGGCTGAATATCGAATACTGAATATTCGGCAAAAATCTGGCCTTTATTTATATTTTAACAAGTAAATGTATTTGAAAGAATAAAAAACACGACTGCCGTATCAGAAATTGGACTATTGTAAATATAATTATTTTTATTGCGGTTTTTTTATGAAATATTTGTGGTTTATGTATTTATCCATATAAATACATGTATATTTCCGGAATATACTCAATCAGACATTTTATTTGACTCTAAACACGATATATGTATGTTAATTTACTTACTTAATATTTGGACAGTTAAGGTATCATATTTATGACACCTATAATGACAACGATTCAAACAATACCATACACTTTTAAATTGGCTTAAGCGTTTAGAAGTTATGGTGGAATAAAGAAACGGAAAACATACATAGTTTAACCCTGAACACATTAAATTTCTTTTTCGTTGGGCAGTCGTGTAAAAACTACTCCTCTATCTGCGCTCCAAGTATTTAATAATTTACATTTTAATAACTAAGTAAGTACAATTTAATAAGTACAAAAAGATGGCAATTTGATCATTTTTGATGTTAGTGGCGCCAATATGTATAATATTGTATTGGTGTCAGTGCAAGCGGGCTCAAAATCTCACATTTGCTATATGTGATAAAGGTACAATTTTATAAAAACAAATCTTTAAATATTGGATTCGGATTATTTTATTTTACTAAAATATGTCTAAGGAATATTTAGTAGAAATTCAACTATTCAGTGTTCGGCCGAATAGTAATAAGTTGTTGAATATTCGGCGCAACACAAATTATTAAAATATTTATCATTTTTAGACCATAAAGTTACATCACCATAGAGTATTATTTATGGATTTTTTACTATCATTCTCGTTTGGTTATTAATTTTAGGAAATAAAAAACACTTTTAAAATTGTAATATTTATTTATTTTGTCATAAGTTATATTCTAAGTAGTAATCAACGTCACTACATTATAAGTTGTGTTGTATCACAAAATCGTATCACGTACCTATGTATCACAAAATCGGAAATGATAAAATTACAATTACGTAATAATAGAATCATCAAAATATTGAAAATTATTCAGAAAAGTCCCCAACAAATGCTGGTATGCTGTTCAGAACGGCGCGACTGGTCTACTTCAGGTATTTTCATAGCATTATCCCTTCAAATATATTGTTATGGGGAAGTGCTGCTGACGTGGAATTTATCTTTGCACTGCAAAATAGGGTTATTCGGTCAAGAGACGGACTAGATTCTAGATTGTAGGGATTCTAGAATCTAGGGATTCTAGATTTTAGGAATTCTAGGTGGGGAGGAGGAGGACAGAATGAAAGAAAATCGCTTATATATCGAAAACGGTGCGAGATATCGAAATTCTGTCAAAATGTTGCCTTCTTCGTTCCCCGTACCTACTGCTTAAACCAAGGATACATATCTATCTACTAGTGCATAGGTCATTTTGAAAGTTTTTGAAGTTCGGAACTGGCCACTAACTTAAATATTAAAATAATGTGTCTGTATTGCGGCAGATTTATCTAGAAACATTTTCTCTGTCTGATTATTTAACTGTTCAGAAGACACCAAGCAAGACCACAAGTTATAGCTGGTTTGCAGAATTCAAACGCGGCCGTATCAGTCTCAGTCATGAATTTCGTGAAGGTCGCCCGTCGACCGCTGTCAACAACAGAAACATCGATGCTGTGCGCCGTACGGTCGAAACAGTCAGTCTTGTGACCTAATGTGAGATTCGGCCATCCTTAATCGTGAGTTGAAAACAATCTATCCTACACAAATATTTGGTTGTGAGAAAGCTGTGCTCGCGGTCGATCCCAAAAAATTTGACTGAGGCTTGAAAAACGTGACGCGTTTATTGGTGAATGGCCACGGAAACCAGATTCAACGCAGTGGCTTCAAATTAGTGTGATACACAGTTACAGGCGACGAAACATGAATTTACAGCTAAGACCCCGAAACAAAGAGGCAATCGATCACCTGGAAGTTCAAAGCCTAGCCGAGCCCAACCAAAGTAACGCATGCGAAGTGTCACGAAGCGAATGATCGATTCTTTTTTTAGAAAAATAACTTTTTTGGAGAATCATCTTAACCTGAATGCTGATTGGTACACGACCATTTGCTTGCCGGAACTTACTGACCAACTCCGTAAAAGCAACCGTAAACGCTGCATCATCTTGCACCGTGACAATGCTAGTTCTCACACGGCCAGACAGACAAACGATTTTTTGAAGGCGAAAAACGTAATACTCAAGTGCCATCCTCCTTACAGTCCCTTACATCTTGGCAACTTGTGACTTCTTCTTGTTTCCAAAAATTAAGACCCGATTACGCGGTCATCGATTTTCATCACATTCATCGTCGATTTCATCACCAAAAGTGGCTGTCGACGAATATTAAAATCATTTTTCCCAAGTCACATTTATGCCACGGGGAGTGGCATATTAAAATTACACACGAGTACATATTAAAAAGTTTATTACCGCTCACGAAGAATATTTTAAGAAAAAAAAGTGATTTTGTCCAATCGTTGTAGGTTTTTCTTATTTATTCCGGATACATTCTGCGTGGTCCTCGTATTACTACTTTTGAGAAACATTTTTCTTGAAACAGCATATTTTTTGAGTGGTAAAAAAATGCAGTCATCCGAGTCAAATCAAATCAAATGAAATAATTTATTGTCCTTAAAACTAATACATAGTTGTATAGACAGTTGTATTACATTTGCATTTGGCCGTGATATGATTGAATTCTTCATTAATCGTCAAATTCTTCTATTAATAATCAAAACAGAAAAGGTTACTCGTAAGAATAAAGAAGGTATTATTGTAGAATTAAATCGAGTTTAGTTTACCAGATAGAAACACAGAGTAATTAATTCTTTAAAATACCGATAAAAATAAGTTTTTTAGTATAAAATTAATAAATGTAATGTCAAAAATAACAAAAAAAAATGTGACCATTGTCAAAGAGTAAAATAAAATGTCTTTGTAATTATATTGCAAATAAAAATATTCAAGGTATAATTAATATGTGCCTACTTAATAATAGAAATAGTCAATACATTTTAGTCAAATTGAAAATCGATTAAAAACCTATTACAGAAAGAGATATAGTCGAGATGCATACAGTTTTTAGAGATCGTTAATGTCGTTCTATTCTCTTTCAATGAGATTTTATTTGAGTTTATTTTTAAATTGGAGCATTTTTCCTTCGCGGCATATTTTTTTTAAACTAGAGGGTAGCTTATTGTAGCATATAATTTCGACGTAGTTCGAAAATTCGACGTAATTTCCCTTTTAAAAAGTTCTAGATTTGGACGAGGAAGAATCAGATTATTTCTCCCCCTGGTAAAGGGTTTATGGGTATCAGAATGTATCGGCAGCTGAGCTAGGTTTTTTTATGATCAATTTAACGCATTCTAAAACGTATAGAGATAGAAGGGTGAGGATTTTAATCCTTCTGAAATGACCACGGCATGATTCTACATAACCCAGATTACTTAAAATTCGAATGGCCCGTTTTAGCAATGAAAAAATATGTTGCCTTAGATCGATGGTGCATTGCGCCCAGAAGAGAATACCGTAACGGAGAAAAGACTAAAAATAAGTGAAATAAATCGTTTTCGTGTCCTTAGAATTAATCAGTTTTCGTATTTGGCGCAGCAGAAAACAGGCACTAGAAAGTTTGTCTCTTAATTGTTCTCCGTGTGCATTCAATCTCAAGTGATTATCTAAAACTAAACCAAGAAATTTGTGAGAACTGACATCGGCTATGTTGTTACATTGCATGCTCCTTCTTGCGACACTGGCGACGCGTCTTCTCGCCCGCCCCTACTACCCCACATCTGATATATTTTTTGTATATTTATTTGAGAAATTCGCAGCATAAAATGATATTAAAAAAAATATTCACATGGTAATTTGTAAATCGGATAATATTTTTTTGCATTTATATGATTATTGGATAGAGTTCTAGTTCTATTCATTGAATAGTTGTAGAAAATATCAAAAAGATTTTAATACAACAGTTTTGCAGGGATTTTAAATCTCTAACAATGCTTAATTTAAAGTTGAAATTAAGTCCTAGGTAGAAATCGTGCGTGCGGTCTTTAAAAAAGGGACTGTTCAGCGTATACATTTCGATCGCGACGTTATCTCTATACTCGATTGCTGCAAATACTTGCGGCATTGCGTCACTTTTATATTATTCAGTGGGTCAAGTCACTGATCTCCAGACCGTTCGTTTTCAAAGCAGTCTGCACAACCACCCATTAATGTTTACGGCTAGAGCAAAAGTTATTCATAATAGATAAGAGAAAATGCAAGGTATACTTTTCGAATGGCAGATATAAAAATATGATCAGGTTAAGTGTTTGTTTGTTTGTTTGTTTGTTTATACTCTTTATTGTGAAAATGTCACAATGGGCTGGTTTATTGTCATATGACAATCTCTCACAACCAACCCTACTATGACGTGTTATATGTATGTGTGCGTGTAACATGTCTGTAAGTGAGTGTCTTGTTATTGCATTCGATCGACAGAATTGAAAATGCAATTCCGTTAATTTGATCCCAACGGAAAATGGTTACCCAGCCGGGAATCGAAGTGTAGCCCCTAATAATCAAAATTTCCTTTGCATATCGGGTATACTTATAAGTAAATTCACCACATCGAGTATTTATAGTACGGTGAAATGTGTTTTTGAGCCGGTTCCAAATCAAACGAGGATAGCACCGGCATAGAAAATAAATTAGAAGTGATTTCTGTTTGATAAGAAAATGTAACTTGATTCCGTCCGTACAATGCATCTTTGTATCGAATTTCAAGTCTCTTACCACAATATTTCGAGATTGAAGTATGACTAGCGCGCTTCCTGGTGGAACGATTTCAACCAAAATCTTTTCAATTCTTGCCTTGAACAAATGATGACTGCATGCCAAAGTTCAGCTCAATCGGATTAAGCGTTTGGGCGCTATAGTAGGGGAATACACAGAGACCTACAGATACACAGACATACAGACAGAGACACAGACATACTTCCATCTGAAAACAGTTTTAACCTTCTCAGTGGGGGGGGGGGGGGGGGAAGGGGGTCAAAATGAAGTTTTGGTCTTTATCTCGAAAAAAAAAATTCACGTTCACAACACTTTTCCTTCTTGTCGGTTGTTGTCCCGGGAAAGTAAAAACGGTGTACATACCCATGAGCATCATCTACAATCTTTCAGCTCTTGCCATGACCAAATTAAGCCTGCATGCCAAATTTCAGCTCAATCGGATGAAGCGTTTGGGCGTTATCATCATCATCATCATTATCATCATTTATTCATTCCATAAAAGCATTTCACAATACTGAGGAACATGTCAAATTTTACAATCATAATTTACCGGATGATAAAACCGCTTTGATTAATTAAAAGGAAAATAATAATAATTGTAATCAGAGGTGATTACTTAAAAATAGTCAAATTTACAAAATAATCAATAATCAAACAATAAATAATAATCAATACAATAAAAAGAAAAATTCTGAAACATGCGTAGGTAATTAAAAACAATGTCAATAAAATCTAAAACTTAGTGCGAAAGTATAGTCATAATAAGGTTATTTATAATCAAGCAATTGTGGACGCAATATCATAAAAGTCGTCCAGTTTGTAAAGGGCATTTTGACTAACTGATTTTTCAAGCAGATTTTATATGCTGCCACCTCAAGTCTTCCCGTCGATGACGGCAAAGCATTGAACAATTTAAAACTAATATATAAAAATGTTTTTTGATATTTAGTCAAGCGTACTTTGGGCAATACTACATTGTTTTTATGTCGCGCATTATGGTTATGTCGAGTGGAGTGAAGCTCGCAATTTAAAAGATTCTCTTTGGCGTATAAAAGGCACTGATATATGTACATGGACGACATGGTTTACGACAATAAAAAAGGGGCGCAATGTGTTTCTCTGCTTACACCAAAAATTGTCCTAACGGCTTGCTTTTGTAGCACAAAAACGCGATGGATATCGGTTGCATTACCCCATAGTAGTATCGCATAAGGCATCGAGAAGGAATACACACATACACACAGAAACACATACGCAGAAGTGCGTTCACAATACTTTCCTTTGACAGGAAAGTAATAGATCGTCAAACACCTATATATAAAAAAACAGGCGATGTGAACGTGAGAACAATCGATTTAGAGATTTTGTGAATTCTTACGTTTTGATGTCCTAGGAATCTAAAATTGGTTGTAAAAAATGTGTACTTTGCGGTAATGTGGTAATTCCTACAGACGAAACTACTGGCACGATGTTTTCAGGTGTCTCTTTTGGTTTGTTTATCAAATTTTAGCTACGAAATTAAGGGTAGCTATCTACCATACAAATCAAAATAATAATATTGTTATGCTAAAGATTATTCTCAAAATATTGTTTACATACATTTACATTTATTTACATATACATATACATTCAATTTCATGAGCACAACAGAAAATGAAATGACAATTTAGACAATGCCGTCGTATACTTTTAAAGTTATATACACATGATACATCTGTCTGAGCCCAGGTTACATAGCACATACATTAAACGCAAATGATAATCTTTCTATTATGCTAAGCAAAGAGCAGCCGAGCCCGCCTTGCTAGGCACCCCTGTGTTAAGGCGAGCTCACTTCGGGAGTCACACTAGAGTGCCACGGTTGTTACTATTACTGTCATTCTAGCATATTTGTGGCGGGTTAAAAACTAGACTAACTTGATAAATATACATACCTTAGTACCTGGCTTACACACAAGTGGGACAATAAAGTGGAAATTAAGACTTGCACCGAAATTGCATGCAGCACGTTTGGGAAAATGGAAAAGGCAATCGAATCATGAAAATCCCACTTCGAATACGTCTTCTCCAGTGCTACATCTGACCCATATTTCTATACGGATGTGAGGCCTGGACTGGTAAGGCAGATCTCAGAAGACGTATAAGAAGCATTTGAGATGTGGGCATCTTGGCCTCATAAAGTCTATCAATGTGGAAGTTCTACGGCGTATCGGCTAAAAATGCAAGCTATGGCAGGCTATCAAACAGCGCAAAGCTGCATACCTGGGTCACGTGCTTAGGCACGACAGGTACGAACTCCTGCAACTCTTTATGGTGGGAAAAGTTGCAAGGAAGAGGAGATCTGGCCGTAGACGGAAATCTTGGTTGCGGAACGGAGAATGAACCGGGATTACGAGTGTCGCCGAATTGTTTTGCTTGGCGAAGGACAAACAGACGTATGCAGAGCTGACTGCCAACCTTCGCTAGTTGGAGAGGCACCCTAAGAAAGAATTCTCAAGAAACGGCTTTACCGATATTGAATTTTTTTTGCGAAAGACTGTCTTTAAAGATACGAATAAAACGCCCCTAACAGTTGCTTTTCTTCAGCCTTATATAAGTCGTTTGTCCGAGTAGTGTCGGTCTGATTCAAATCTCAAGGACCAAAGTTGTAAAATAATATTTTATTATCTTGTGTTTATATATTGTAATATATTTTATGTATATAGTATTCTATGTGTATGTTTATATCCATATTTATATAAATATCCAGTATTTATCCTATACCTAATATATAGTATAACTTATTTATTATTTTAAATGGATGAATAATTTTACTACGTATCTTTTCGAATTAATAACTACTTCAAATATTAGGCTTCTATTATGATTATTTATATTTATAGTTTGACAATCTAGTAGTTAATTCTTGACCACCTATGTATGTTCAGTAAAGAGTAGTAACGAAACTTACTACCTAACCCAATTATTTTGACACATTCAAGAGCGGCGGTCTTTAGCCGTCAATTGGACACGACGAAAATGTAAATGTAAATGATTACAGATATAATGCAATGTAATGTCCGCTCTAGCACAAGCGTAGCTTAGTGAAGCGACATGCGACATTTTTTAAATACACACCTCTGTTTAAATTATGCTATGGGTTATTTTCTGCAATGTATGTATAGTGTATTTTATATAGTGTATTTTATACTTAAGCTTTTATTGTGAATTTCCTAAAATAAAAATAAAATATAAAAAAATAACGAAACACGAAACTCGTTGCAAATTCAAGGCGTTTTTATTCAAAAGTGTAATTTATATTACAAATAAATAAAATGAGTAATACAATATTTTTATTCATAATAATTACAAAAATCTAAAACTAGCACCAATGCAGACTGCACAATGAAAATTTTATATTTACAATTACAAAATCGACTATCTAAAGAACATGGCATAATTTGACTGTTTAGTATATGTACTATTAAAACATTTTTATGATGCGAATAATGGCACTTATTTATACAATTTCTTGGTGCGATTATTAGGGTGGACGATTTTGAAAAAGTTGAGAATGGGATAATCATTTTAGCAATGCGCATCCTCGACTCTTTTAGGTCAAGAGCCAGCGACAAAAATGTGCAAGAGTTTTAGAAATGCCGATACTTTCAGATTGGACGGTATTTTGGCCATCGAATGCGGGGGTAAAGTCAGCGGGCCAGATTCCGGAATTTCCGGTGATGGCGTACTAGGAAAGGTGTAATATTTATTAGTGCCTCAAAAGTGTTGCTGAAAATTCATCAGTCGATGGATGCAATAAAGAGCTCGAAACATATGGTCAGACTGCTTCATAATCGAACGCGTGGCGTCAGTATCTCCATATCATTATGTTGCCCCATTACGACCATTTATATTGCGCGGCACAGTTGACCAATGCGTCATAGACCTATGCGTGACATGTATGGAGATTCTGACGTCTCGAGTTCTATATTGCATCCATTGTCTACTGTGAATTTTTAGATTTTCCAGCATTAGGGGGTATGACATTAGGGGGCGCGGTCGTTTGATATTATATATAGAATAAACGAATTTATCGGGTGAAGTTTGTAGCACCCGACGTTTCGGCGACATTGGAACCGCCTTTTCCAGGGTAGACAGTCTATCCTGAACAACGGCGGCTGCAATGTCGCCGAAACGTTGGGTGCAAGAAACTTCACACGTTAAATTCGTTTATCGTATGTACTTTGGGGGTACTCATTAAAATTACAGTTTTCCTAGTACGCCAGCGCCAGGTGTCCCGGAGTCTGGCCTGCTGATTGTACCTCGGCATTCTATGGAAAAATACTGTATGATCTGATATCATCAGCTTTTCCAAAACTCTTGCACTTTTTTGTCACTAGCTCCCCAACTATTTCGAAATCAGATATATTTATCTAGTTGTCTATCGGTGACAGTCGCTCGTTGTTTGAAGGTCTAGGTTTTGGAGACAGGAGATTCTGTGGCAGGAGAGCCGGTGAAAGAGCTAGAGCTGGATTGGCAACCGCAATGATGGAGTCGCCGCTGGAAGCCACGATCCTGACGCGACTGTCGCGGCACTGGACACCGCGGTTTCTCCCGCTGGAATCCTGCGATTCTTCCCCTTGATTTTCGTCCGGATCCTGTCAAAGATAAGTAGAAACGCGAAGATAAGTAAAGAAAGAAAGAAGGAAAAATTACTTTATTGTACCAAAATGGTAACAATGATACAGGAAAACTTAATTTGAATTTAAATTAGTACAAACGGCGAGCTTATCGCTTTACGATTTATTACAGATAACCGTTGTCATATTAAATAAAAATAACTAATTAAACAGCATATCTTAGCAACTTAATATACATACATATATCTACATATATACCCTCATGTAGATATACGTATACACATACAATTAGAATATTTCTCTATACATATATAATAATACACATTTTAACAAAAACAAAAACCGACTCCAAAATGTGTTATAAGTGCAGCAGCCACGTCATGGTGATACTTAGAACGGGCTATCATAATTGAACGAGTATACAAAATGTTGTGCCTGTGCTGTTGACCGTTAAGGAGTTCCCTCGTCGGGAGCCAACCCTGGGTGCAGCAGCCATGTCATTGTGAAACTTAGAACAGGCTATCATAACTGAATGAGTGTACAAAATTCGTGTCTGTGCTATTGACTTTTGAAGAGCTTCCTCGTCGGGAGCCAACCCAGGGTGTAGAATCAGGTCATGCTTATCATAAAAATAAATACATTGAATCAACATGTACATTTTCAATTTCATATGATAATATTTGAGGAGTTTCCTCAATTCCTCGAGGATTCCATCATGAGAACAGTATTTTAATAAAAATGGAACCAATCTGCACGTACCTACACCCTTTCAAATAAAGAAAGAATTCTTCAAATCGGTTCATAAATGGCAGAGTTCTGAGGTAACAAACATTAAAAATACTATACAACCGAATTGATAACCTCCTCCTTTTTTGAAGTCGGTTAAAAATGGATGTTGGTGTATGTGTCTGTCTGTCCGAGCTTAATAGACTCCGAAACCCTTCGACCGATCACCATGAAAGTTGTATTTTTTCATGGAGAAGGCTTTTATGATATCCTCTTTGTTGTAACTCTCCACTAGGCGGCACTTCAGCGCATCAATTTCTATACCGTTCAACCGATCGCCATGAAAATTATTATACATATGTATTTGAGCACGAATAATATTTTCGCACTATTGTTGCAACTCGCCACTAGATAGCGCTGCAGCACCAGCTTATCTACCGTTCAACCGATCCAGTGGCGGCGCTAGGCGTCGGCGACGTCGGCGACCGCCGACGGGCTCGCACATGAGGGGACCTCGCAAAAGTTTTACAAATTATTTATATTTTATTTATTTATTCTTATTTATTTTCATACACTTGCGTGAGTGAGGTGAGTGAGTAGTACTTTAGGGATATTATCCAGAGTCCTCTGGCAACACTATGAAAGTTCGCGCGCGAGAAACAGAGTTAACTTTTTTAACACAATGATAGATGCTATTATAGTCGTCACCGAATGTCGATTTAAAGCGCTCAATGAATATTTTGAACAATTTGATTTTATTTATGATATCAGTTATTTGAAATCGATATCAAAAGAGGACCTTCTCAAGCATTGTAATGAATTAGTTACAAAACTGCGGTAAGGCGACGGCGCAAACAATGCCATAGGTACAGCCTTTCGAGCTATATGAAGAGCTACAGCTTTTAAAAGCGAATTCACTTGACTCTGTCAACGACGCGAAACAACTCATTCAGTACATTTTAGATAATAATTTGGAAGAAATATATCCAAATGTTTAGAAAGCGATTAGAATCATGCTCACAGTTCCCGTCAGTACAGCTTCCGCTGAGAGAAGCTTCTCAAAGTTAAAATTGATTAAGACCTACTTGAGAAGCAGGATGACCCAAGAGAGGCTATCTGCGTTATCAATTCTATCAATTGAAGCTGAAATAGCGGCTAGTATTAGCTATAACATAATCCTGAAAAAGTTCAGTGAGGCCAAAAGCCGAAAAGTTTGTCTATTTTAATTTCTATTTGTGTAATTTTTATTGCTAATCAATCATTTGATTAGCAATAAAATTCGTGTACTCATACATTAGTTTCACTATAATTCGGCTCATGTAATATAACGTTTTCTTTTGAACTGGGAAATAAAAAAGGGCTCGCGAACCTAATTTCGCCGACGTCCAAGTGTGGTCTAGCGCCGCCACTGAACCGATCGCTATGAAAATTGGTATAAAAGGTATTTCAGCACGGATAATATTTTCGTGTTATCCATTTTGTTGTAACTCGCAACCAGATGGCGCTGCGGCATATCAACTTCTATTGCGTTCAACCGATTGCCATCAAAATTAGTAATCTTATAGGTATTTGAGCTCGGATAATATTTTTGCGCTATCCACTTTGTTGTAACTCGCCTTTAGATAGTGCTGCAATACATCAACTTACATATATACCGTTAAACCGATCACCATGAAAATTGTATAAATGCGAAAGTTGAAAAGGTCCAATAAAACGATGTGTTTAAAAAGAAATAGAGATAGCTGAAGGAAGGTTGAGTAACATAGGCTAGTTGGAGAAGGGAGGGGGTAGCGGAGGAGGAGAGGAGAGGGGGAAGAGTGGGAGAAGAGAAGGAAGCGGAAACCCGAGCAGCGCCGGGTAAAATTCCACTAGTGTGCTATTTAATCAATGATAAAAGAATCGAAGGTGTAATTGTATTGTAAACCAACTAATCTTACTTGTAATGGTGGGGAGCTTGAATTGCTGAATGATCCTCTTGAATCTGCGTCGTCGGACTCTGCTGAACGGACGGTGGAGAGACCCCTGCTTTCTCGATTCCACCAGGATCTATAAATATCCAATAGCCAATCTATACTATTAATAAAGCTGAAAAGTTTGTTTGTTTTTTTGTTTGAAAGCGCTAACCTCTGGAACTACCAGTAGGGCGGCGTCGACTACAACGGGCGAAACCGTCCCCCCAGGCTGGTGTAACGATATGTGATCGTTCTTTCAGCCGTGGGATGAAATGAAAAACTTAGCTCTAGCTTAGTCGAGCTCTGAAAACGAGCCCGTTACAGGCCAACGCCTTACGGCGAGGCACCGGGAAAGGTACCCAGCAGGCAGCTTCGCCCCCTAACTACCAGTTTTGGTAGGATATCTCCGTCTGGAGTTACCTAATCTTCAGGATATCCCCGTCTTTCCGACTGGTTACGAGTCCGAAGTCGCTTACGCGGCCTTTACCTGCTGAATTACAGCGGTAATTCAATTTGAATTGATCGCGGACCTGGGCGTCCTTTGCCCGTAGTGCCACAAGGGATCGGATGGCTCAAGGTCATTTCAAGAGTGGCATGACAGCAGCTCAACATCGACCCGGCTGCTTAGGGACAGTCTATTTCCATAGTAACCAGATTCCTTCAGCAATTATTCAGAGTGCACGACCGATTGGCGTCGCCGAACGGTGCGCAAACTGTCCAGTTGCGACGGGATGCAATCCCGCCAGGACAAACCGGTCTACCAGCTGTGAGGCCTGAGACGCGATAGTCTTGCCCGGGATAGCCTTCCGCACGAGGAGGCTTCTGAATAAGAGCTGAATCGTGAGTGAGCCAATCCGAAAACAAAATGGTTCCTGTGGCCCAAGCTGCACGAAACCGTTCTGGATCTACCTAGCCTAGAACTACTAGTCGGATTAAAAAAAATCAAAATTTTGCATTTGATATCCCAATTATTGAGGAAGGTTAAAATTGGTTATAACCCTTAGCCGAACCGAGTCGAACTGTGCGTGCCTTATCTAGATCAGGTTGTGGGGAAAATCAATATATACCACATGAAATTATTACAAAAAATATTGTCTATGACGAAGTACCTACTCTATATTATTTATAATCAATCCGATTTCTTTTAAATTAAACGGCGGGTGAAATCGCTGAGCACAGCTAGTGCAAATGAAAACTCGTATGTAGGTACCTATCGCAGATGTAAAAGGTCACAAAGAGGCCACAGGTTCATTAGCTGGAATTTTCGTGAGCCGGCATCATTGGCCCGGCTTGCGAGTACCTGGTTTCTTCGCAGGGCTGAGTTCCTTGCGGCAGTATTTGTTAGTCGCGTCCGTATGAAGGGATGGGACGAAGGACGAGTGTGCTACGGTACCCGCTGAGACAGTCAGGGGCTGACTGGGCAGTGAAAAACATTTGTTGTGTCAAGGACTGATTTCATTTGAATATTAATTTCATAAATAAAATCGATGAGCGCCCTCTCTCGGCCGGCGGATGAACCCGGTTTGGTTCAGTTGCGTCGCGTGGTTCGTTTCTCGGCATCTGTAGGTGCGGGTTGGGCCCAGCACCTACAGATGGCGTTAACCTTTAAGTACTGACATGGTTTAGCCGTGACATAAATGCTGATGTGACGTTTCTCAGACGGCTGCGAAATAATCAACGAATAGTGTTATTATGTACTAATAACAACATAACTTGTTTAAAATATGTCCCAACTGTTAATTATCTACTTAGAATATATAAAAAACGAATCACTTTTATATGAAATCAACATATTTGGTACTTCTTGAGAAAAGATTTATTTAAGTCTTGACACTCGTCTCGTCCCGAATGAAAGACACTCACGTCAGTTCTTAAAGGTTAGTATTTGAATAAAATGTATGGCTGAATTTAAATATTGTTAGAGTAGCTTGTACTAGTATATGAAACATTTCAACCAAAATTACACAATGTGATTTCGGCCCAACAAGGCATATGTGGCTATTTTGCAATATGGTTCGTTTTTTGGTTCGTTCGCATTTTGGTTCGTTCGCATTTTAATCATTATATGATTAAAATGAATGCCGTTTTTTTTTGTCGCCTGTATATAAGAGATATTTCAACCAAAATTTAACATGTAGTTTCGACCATACGATGCATCTGTGTACCGAATTTCAAGTCTGTAAGTCCAATATTTCGAGATTAAAATAAGACTAGTGCGCCCCCTTGGTGGACCGATTTCAACCACAACCTTTTTAACTCTTGTCATGAACAAATGATGATTGCATGCCAAATTTCAGCTCAATCGGATGCTAAATTTCAGCTCAAGCGTTTGGGTGCTAGTGGGGAAAAACACAGAGACCTACCGATACACAGACATACAGACAGACGCACAGACAGATTTCCATCTGGAAATAGTCTTAATCGTCACGGGGGGGGGGGTCAAAATGGATATTTTGGTCTTCATCTCGAAAAAAAAATTGCACAACACTTCCCTTCTCGTCGATTAGGGGGGGGGGGGGGGGGGAGCGGAAAAGTAAAATCAGTCTACATACCCATGAGCAATTGAAATTCTGGAAGCGCTTTCAGGACTTCTATTGGCTATGGCGCCATCCTCATAGTCCTAAACCATAAAAAGAAATAAATTTTTAATTATTATTCACGCAATTAACACGTAAATATATTAAAATAAATAAAAAACACTACTGCCGGTACAAAAAAGTAAACTACTGTATTTATAATTATTTTTGTACGTTTTTTTAAAAAGTATTTGTGGTTTATATATTTATTCAGTGGGAGATAGGTGATGCCATGTCCAGTCTATTTGACCCGAAAATATGTTGTTATCCGAAAATTGACACAAACACATATTATATTTATGTTAATTTACTGACATTTGAAGATTTAGACATTTAGAAAACTATTTACTTGATATTATGGCAGTTAAGATGCTGTATGATACTTGGGATAACATAACGGTTCTAACAATACTTCTAAATCGGCTCCAGCGTTTAGAAGTTATAGTGGAATAAAAAACGGAAAACATATTATACATAGAACTGAACATATTACACTCCTTTTTTGGTGGGCAGTCGTGTAATAACAAAATATTCAAAGTGCAGTGTAGAGCTATTCCGAAAATGGTGGTAAAAATACAAATAACCCATGCTTTTAAATATTATTTTTGTAATGAATTTTAAAAAAGAAACACTCACCTCAAAAGTTATGTGCGCTAGAAAAGATAAGCGTTAAAAAGCAAAAAAGAAACCAACCTGCCAAAAATATAAATCTTAAAATATTTTTTTTCTCTCACATAAGCGGTCGGAATTAAATGCAAAGTTTGCTCAAATTGGAAAATTATTAGAGTATTTTCAAAAAGATGTTTCTGTTTAATACAGCTGCCTGAAAATGAACAGTGTTAAGGAGGCAATTTCTAGGGCCCAATTCTGTCATTCTAATAAAAACTTCGTTTACACATAAAATATATATTCTAAAATAAAATTTAAAAAAAAACAAACATCATAAGGAGTGGTTTCATCATCGTTATGTCGACAAAAAAACCTATTATATTCGCCTTAAAAAAATCAAAAAAAATATATTTACTGTGTGACAAGGGAATTAAAATTTTAGCCAAAGTAGGTATAGCGTTTTACACTGTGCATTCAATTTAATTCAATTCAATTTTATTTACAATAAAATCTTAGAAGATTGTGGAAACTAAAATCTGGGTACATTTACCATTATAGATTATTCTTTCGTTATTACATATCGAAATTCAGCACCAGGAATATTGAGTTTTTTATTAGTAAAATCCTTGAAGTGCGTGAATTAGAACCAGGAATAAGACAACTTTTATTTCAAAAAAATGTAAAGAAAAAATGTTTTTTTTAGAAATTTCGAAAAAAAAAATTTTTTAAGAAAACTATAAAACGCGTTAAGCGCACTGCGCCATCTAGCGGTAGGTAAAATATTGCGAATAAAAAATATTTGCGATATTTTACCTATCGCTAGGTGGCGCAGCGCGCTCAATGCTTGACAAACTTTTATTTAACAGTATTTCTTTTTTGTTTTTGTTTTATTGTTTTTCTTTAATTAAAAATTTGCCTATTTGCTTGTAATGATTCACCCACTACAGGGATGTCACAAATACAAAACTCACGGTGTATAGTTCAAGTTCAAAGTTCGTTATTATTGTTTTTATGATATGTCGAATTAGAAACATCATAATGGCCCATAACAAAAAAATACCAGCACCACAAGTAACAATTACCAGCATTTTAAAGTTATGATTTTTTAATATGAATATAAAAGTTTTTGAGTATGATACGACCAAATCTGGTTCTGAAACAATTATCCGTTGAGTATGATACGACCAGATCTGGTTCCGCGTTTTTTTCACTTCTTTGATGTTCTCATATTTATTCTTAATTATCTAATTGTTTTACAAAATGATATTTCAATATTCTATATTCGAAATTTCAATGCAATCATTGTGCAGTTGTTCTTTTTATGATTGGTGTAGTAGTTTCGTAGCTATAGTACTTTAAGGTCGATGTCGCCGAAAATCCTGCAAAAGAGACAGATGCATCCATGAAAATACCCATTTACTCCAAGGGTTAACATAGCCGCTACTATTTGTTATGAAGCCACCTGAATGCTATTTTTTCAGTATTTTAGATTGCTTATTTTATGTGTAAACGGGTTTTAATAAAAATGATAAGTTGGGTTCCAGAAATGGCTCCCTTAATTGCTTTATCGCTTTAGTTATCGCAAGATTACACATGATAATCTTTGTGGCCAAAGCGACCTATATTTGATGATTTTAAGGTGCTCGTTGGTTTGACTTTTAATTATAAAATATAATAGAGACTGTTCTACGTAACTACACTGGGGAGCAATGAATATGGGTCACCAATATAAACCTTAATATCCCGGAAACTAAGAATGCTAGCTTATTGAAATAAATAATATTTTATAGACTTTTTAATACTACTCAAATATTATTAATAAAACATGTTGATTGCTGTACTGTAAGCCATTGCTGTCTAGCCATCAAAAAGGCTAGAATCAAATAATAATAAATACAAACGGAGCTGCCATGGAATTCACCGACCGGAGTCGGGCCCATCATAATACTATTTTTTACACTTCTGGGGGGTGAGCAGTGGATTCCGGACTTACGAACCGGCTGTGGTAGGTTTAGGACAGCTGTCTTGCCACATGTGAGCGTTCACCTTGCCACCCATTCACTCCCCCTTCGAAGCCATAGAATTTGAGATGCGCAAATCGCAGTTTTAGATAATTTTTCTAAGAAAGAGTTGATTATTTTTCTGGAAAGGCCAAGATCTTTAAAGAGGTGAAATAGAGATTTAGCTGGCAGGCCACGAGCGCCAACTTCCACCGCGTGAAGGTGAACAGTGAAGCCGTTCCGGGTTACGGCATTTGCAAGATCATGGTATTTATTTAATTTGTACTCGTGGTCTTTTGGGATATTTGATTCCCATGGAACAGTTAATTCTACAATAAGAGCCACCTTCCGAGATAGAGAGTAAAGAGTTATATCTGGACGGAGGGCTGTGCATCCGAGACTTTCAGGGAATTTATACTGCTTAGAGACCGAATCAACCTCCAGAGTCCAATCTGTAGCTTTCTCGATTATTGAGAAAGGTTTTGTAGTTAAATGTTTTTTGCCTTTAGAGCCATCCCGCACAAACTGTATTGGGGGTTTGGAGGATACTGTCAAACCCTTGTTGGCACGAGCCACTGAGAGACTAATTACCTCGCGAATAACAGCGAGAACTTTGTCATGGCGGTAAGTGTACCGTCCTTGATCTAAGGCCACCTTGCAGCCAGCTAGAATGTGTCTAGCTGTGCAAGGGGTATTGCTACAGAGGGGACAAGAACTATCTTCGGCAAAGCTCCAACGAGCGAGGTTACTGGGGTCTGGAAGTGTATGCTGAAAGGCATTCAAATAAAATTTCAGCATCTCTGGCGTCCAGTCATAGAGCATTACCTTCCAGTGCATTGGAGGCGGAATGCAAAAGTCACCAATTGTTGTCCAGTCATTCTGGCATTGAAGGCCAATAGCATGAGCCATACTCTTGCTGTCGTAATCTCCCCGCAAAAGAGACTTCTTCAAGTCCACGTCGCTCGTGGTTGTACTGCCATACCCCAGACCAGTGCCATTCTGGCTGATTCCAGTAAGGAACCTTTTGTGGAAGTCTACGCGGGCTTGTGATGAAATGTTTTTTTTTGAAAATCGAACTACAAATTCAAGGCATTTGTTTTTGCTTTTGTTTCTGTTCGGTCACAAAAAGTAAAAGTAAAAAAAAGTAAAAAAAGTAAAAAAAAAAGTAAAAGAAGCATTTCTGGAATTCAATATGCATCCTACTAATATTATAAACGCGAAAGTTTGTATGTATGTATGGATGTTTGTTACTCTTTCATGCAAAAACTACTGAATGGATTTTGATGAAACTTTACATTAATATAGCTTACACATCAGAATAACACATAGGCTATAATTTATATACATATAGTGTGAATTATCTAAAATATAACGATAACTGTCAAGTAAGTAGGAAAAAAATCTAAGAAATTGACATTCGAAATTTAAATTCTATCCTACTATCCTATTATAATCCTACTAATATTATAAACGCGAAAGTTTGTATGTATGTATGGATGTTTGTTGCTCTTTCAGGCAAAAACTACTGAATGGATTTTGATGAAACTTAACAGTAATATAGCTTACACATCAGAATAACACATAGGCTATAATTTATAAAGATGTATGGTTTTCTATCATCATTATCACAATTTTCCATCGCCACGCGGGTGAAATCGCTGGGCGCAGCTAGTTACTAATAAAAGAATCATCAAATAAGATAACATACTTAGTTTCGATACATTGCTCCCGGTGACCCGGATTCATTGCTCCCGGTGACCCGGATTCATTGCTCCCGAGTGTGCTTTAGAAAGACTACATAAGAGAAAATTTAAATACTAATTATTGTACATTTCTATAAATATAAATAATTTCCTACATGAAGATCAAGTAAAAGTAGGTAAGGTATGTACATGCGGATCAGTCTTTGGGGTTTCAATAAATTAGAAATCTAGATATTTACAATATTAGTAAATCTATAGAATTATATTATAGAGAAGTATATTAGATCTACGGCTGAAGTCACACTGCTTTCTGCGTCATCAGGAAGACTGATCGCACGCAGCACAGTGTAGCCGCAGCCTCTAAGCTATATTATCAATGATTATATAGCGTATTAGATTGATCAACATCGTACTACAATTTAACAACCAAAACTTACTACGAAATGCAACGGGTAGATGGCACTCATAGTTAAAAAAAATTAATCTACATTTATTTTGTTCAATATGGCGAATTTCGCAGTAATAACAGTATGGCGGCGCACTGTAGATGGCGCTCTAAACACGATGTGAAATACAGTATGAAACGTAATGTACGGTTTTACCATCAAACGACCATGTACGGTGTGTACATGTCAATTTTTAATTCGGTATACTGGTTTCAATTCGTAATAATTACGGTGCCGGCACACTGGTCCTACGTACGCAACGTAGGCATCGTATTATGACATTTGGCCCTTGAATTTGCATGAAAGCAGACACTCTTATCCCACGCAACGTTGCGTGGGATAAATTCAAGGGCCAGATATAATGCGTTGCGTACGTTGCGTACGTTGCGTACGCAGGAGCAGTGTGCCAGACCCCTTACGCACTTTAATGTTTAGATAGAAAAGTATATAGAATTCTATCTTTCAGTCTATCGTTGATTGTAATGGTATTATTTCTGTTATGTAATCAGCCTATATAAAAATGCGATAGATGATGCTAATAATTGAATGTTATTATTGTTATCGTTTGTTAAATAATTGGGTTTTCTCAATCACTCGGTCCTTCTTAAAATACTCTTAATTTTCAATGTTATTATAAATGGCTAAATACATTAAAATTACTTTGAATGTCAATGCTATTAGCGCCACCTGCATTTCGCTGCTTCAGAAAGTTTGTCAAGTTACGGAGTTGTTCAATTAATACTATATTTAATCAATGGCTATATCTACAGAGTGATTCAAAGTGAAGAGTGTTAGGTGCATGACCGGTAGTAGGTCAGTCAATTGTGCCTCCTAGGGCGTGCGAATGCTTTGGGGGTCGTCGGCCCGGGGCTGACCTGCCGCTGCGCCGGGCGGCCCCTCTTTGCGGCCGGGGCCTCGTCCACACTGACGCCGTCGACGCCGCCGGAGACCAGCTCACGCTCCGCCGACACAGACGTGCGATTGATACACGGAGACGGGATTCTGTAAAAATATGAAAAAAAAACATATAGTGGGGACGAATTGGTTCTTAATGAGTCTCTGCAGCTTGGGTGGTGCTGGCCTAGCTCTCTGTCCTCTGGCCTGCCCAACTCATTGTTCAACTCCCTTCTGGTAGCCTCCTCGAAGAGGGGCTTAGCTACTGGAACGCTAATACCAACGATCGGTGGTTTTTCTGTTGCGACAACTCGCGAGCGGCCGATCTCCGTATTTATGCAATTATGTAATTAAAGTATATGCGAATAAAGTCGCTTTCATTGAATAAGCCTATTACATTAGTATTACAGTACTATACAATGCATTAGTATGCGTGCCACTAACAGGCCCTATAAAGAAATTTTCGAGGGTCGAAAACATGCCGCCTTGATTTGCATTCCCATGGCTAGCTTTCTAAGGGTTAACCTGTCATGGTCGCTGTGAGCTTCCGCCACAGCTGTAATCCTGCAACTAGAGCTGTCAACTACAACGAGCGTAACCGTCACCTCAGGAAGTTTTAACGAAATTTACCGTTGTGACTCCCGTGAGCTGTAATCCTGCAGTCGGAAGCGGTTGGGATCAGAAGATCGCGGATTCGGGAGCGATACCTCGGGTGGAACTGGGCGGTTGGTCCATTATCTGCACTTGCGGATAAAAAGGAAGAAAGCCCAACTGAAAATAAGCAGGGGGTCTGGAGACGTATATTTTCTATGACAGTGAAGGGTAGTCGTCGACTTGATGTCTTCAACCCTTGAATCGATTCCCGAGTTACCATGGCGGTCAAAATGTGTTTCGGTCCGAAGAATATTTAAACTGAATAACCACTTATATCAGTTAGAGACCGCGCAAGCGACCTCGAACCCGTGACCAGACTGTGGGACGGAGAAATCCATCCAAATCTGGTAGTCAGGCGCGAGGCGGCCCGCTGGGTGCTTCTAGGTGCCTCGCGTAAAGCGCCGGCTTCTGACGGACGAGTGGCTTTGCTAGATTAGTGGACTGTGTTGTTCCTAAGTCTCTAAGCTCACCCCAGGTTGAAATAACGATATACATATATCGTTATAACCTCATGGAGTGACGGGTTTGCCCGTTGTAGATAACACCTCGAAAGTGTTGGGGAATGAAATTAAAAGATTAGTTGGGACAAACAAATTTTTCCCAGATTTCAGGTACTTACCGAAAATTTCGCTCGTTTTGCTAAAAGCTGGATAGAGTCGATCATAAAATACTGTCTGTAGTTGTTAAGGGTATTATACTATTTTATCAATTTTCTCCCTCGCTCTTCAATCTGTCGTACTTCATACCTTTGAAGATCCAAGATCAAGGCAAACTTCACATAAAAGCAGGGGAATCGACCGAAGCTCTGGTTCCACCGTCAGCCACAGCCGCAAGAAAATAGCATTCATTTGCAGATTGCATATTGACCAAAGATGCACTCCCGCGCACCTCTATAGGATACACGTCCCCATGTCCCCCCAATGCGACTGCGGTCATGCAGACTGCACTGCTGACCACCTTTTCTAACTGCCCAAAAAAACAATAATTATTCTAATTTCATTTCGGACCTTACAGCCCTTAAAATTAGGCGTGTAGACATCTCATCTCCCTTAACTCTCCAAAAGTCCTTAAAATCCACATTTCCCTTTAGTAACAATATTCCATTACACATAACCTCTTAATTCCCATTATCCCAAAAGTGGTCATTGTACCCATGCAATTTATAAGATGATATACTAGTTTCTGCTGATTCCCTCATTGTAAGTGTTGTGTCTGTTTGTATCAGTGCTGTCCCCTAATTCCAAATAAAAGAAACTAAGTAACCAACTGGCAGAAATCACTCTCATTGGGTGGATAGCCAAAAGGAAAACAAGAAGAAGAAGTACCTTTGCAGAACTTTCGCCTCCGGCGTAAAATGTTTTTCACAAACACTCCCATCGCAAACAAATGTGCATATACCGCTGACATGTTTTGAATCACGGTTCCTCGGTAACAGGTAACGCAGTCAATCCAAGCACATTTTCGAATCGCGCAAAATACATCGTATTTCAGTGTTTTTTTGCACAATTTCTACAAATTCCACAATGAAACTGCCGCTTTAAGGTAAACACCATAAAAAACACATTTTCCGCTTGATATCATTGAATTATGAGTATTTAAAAATGAATTCGTTTGTGTTATGACGATTTGGTCGCTAGGCAACGGCAACGCATTTCGAATCGCGTAGAAGTGCAAAAGTGATCGTAATTCAGTGTTTTTTTTGCGCAATTCTTTCAAATTTATAAATAAAAACTGCCGTTTTACGTTGAACTACACATAAAAACACATATTCCGTATGATCTGAATGAAATGCGACTATTTTATAATTAGTTCGTTTGTGTTTTGACGGATTGGTCGCTAGGCAACGGCTACGCATTTCGAAGCTCGCAGAAGTGCAAAGTGATCGGATTTCATTGTTTTATCAAATTCAACAAAAACTATCGTTTACGCTAAATGCGATACAAAACCCCATTTTCCGTGCAATTTGAATGAAATATGAACATATTATGATTGCTTCGTTTGTGTTTTGACGATTTGGTCGCTAGGCAACGGCAACTCATTTCAAATCGCGTACTTATATTTCAGTGTTTTAAGCAGAGTTCCTTTAAATTCAACAATAAAACTGCTGTTTTACATTAAACCCGATATATAAACACCTTTCCCGGGTGATTTGGATGAAATATGAGTATTTCATAATGATTTCGTTTGTGTTATGACGATTCGGTCGCTAGGCAATGGTAACGTATTTCGAATCGCGCAGAAGTCCAAAAGCAATCGTATTTCAGTGTTTTTAGCAAAATTTATTTAAATTCAACAATAAAACTGCCGTTTTTTGCTAAACACGGTATAAAAACATGTTTTCCGTGTGATTTCAATGAAATACGAGTAGTTTAGTTCGAGTTATACGAGTTCGTTTGTGTTTAGACGATTTGGTCGCTAGGCAACGGCGACCCATGGATAAGTATTCCATCTTAGGGGGCATAGGTGAGGGAGCGCACGGCTTGGTGCTGAAGGCGAAGCATTTACCGAGCGGCGCGGTCGTCGCGCTCAAGAAACTGCACGTGAAATCGCTGGACGAAGGTATCCCGATCAACATAATGAGAGAGATAAAAACGCTGCAACACACGGATAGCAAGCACGTCATAAAGCTCTACGACGTGTTTCCGCACGGTATGAGCTTCATATTAGTGATGGAATACATGTGTTCCGGATTGTGGGAGATGCTGCACGATCTAGATTACAACATCACCGAACCGCAGATAAAAACGTACTCTCACATGCTGCTGAAAGGCGTTAAGTATCTGCACGATCACTTTATAATGCATCGCGATTTGAAACCGGCGAATTTACTGATCGACTCGAAAGGCGTGTTGAAAATTGCGGATTTGGGACTGGCTCGGTTGTTTTGGCCTGATGATAACAGCAGGCCATATTCTCACCAGGTCGCCACTCGCTGGTATAGAGCCCCTGAGTTATTATACGGCGCTAAATATTACAATCAAAGCGTCGACTTGTGGGCTGTGGGATGTATAGTGGCGGAAATGATCAACGGCCAGCCACTCTTCGCAGGAGACACCGACATTGAACAGCTAGCCATAGTTCTGAGGCACTTGGGCACTCCGACCAAAGAGAACTGGCCGGAACTTGAAAACCTGCCCGATTTCAACAAGATCTCCTTCCCTGACTCGGAACCGACGCCTTGGAGCAGCATGTTCCCGTGCGCCAGCGAGGAAGGACGTCATTTCATCAAAGGATTCATCCTCTACGACCCGAGCAAGAGGATGTCGCCGGAAAAAGCGCTGCAGCACTCCTGGTTCGACTGCTCCCCTTTGCCGGCCACCATGGAAGAAATGCCCAAACCAAACGAGGAGCATCGCTCTCTTTTGAAACAACAAACTCAAAATAAATAAGACAAATAACTTACTGTGTGTGTCCTTTCGAGTAGTAGAATCCTGAATGTCTGACTACCTTGCGAGCGAGAATGAAGAGTTCGTCCCTTCGGGTAAGAAGAGCGGGTAGGAGTCGACATATTTGGGCCGCTGCCTCGTTCACCGATACCTGTAAAGTGAAAGAGAATCTAGCTTCAAACATTGATTATTTTATTTTATTTTCTTAAGGATAACTTACAGCCAATAATTTTGTAGTGAACAAAAGTAGGAAGCTTAGAGCCATTTACAAGTTACCACTGATAATGACAATAATAATAACGTGAATGTAGAACTGATATTAAGCATAAAGAAGATATTAAATAAGAAGATACTAAATTGTACAGTAGAAAACATGTTGACATAAACGAGACTGTAATAAAAGAAGAAAATGCTAAGCCTGGTCATCACAAAATCGCCCTACAACCTGCTTACTTAGAGTATCTATATTCGTGAAAAAGGGGTCAATATCAATGTCAGAATTCAGGGTGTTGAAAGTTTCGCATACCCTTATAAAATAAGAATTACGCCTGTATTTGGTTTTAAAGCCAGGTACAATAAGGAGTGCCCTATTTCTAAGTGCCCGGCTATTCGATTGATGCCTATATATGCTATTCGATTGCGCAACACTATTGAAGGATTTGACAACCTTTCTTTTTAGGCGAAATTCGGGTGGCGCTGATAGCATTGACAGCCAAACTAATATCAATTTATTCGACCATCTATAATATATTAATATTGAATGTTTTTTTATAAACGACTGAATGAAAATAAGAATCAGATAATTTATAACCTACGATAACAATAAAAACATTCAATTATTAGTGTTATCTATTGCATTTTTAATATAGGCTTTTTACATCACAGATATAACACGGCGGGAGCTATTATCTATTAAGCGGAAGATGTTGTCTATAAGTCTATCTGAAGAGTAAAGTGCTTAAATATTAGGTTTTAAAACCGCACGTATTATTAAAAAAAAATTGACATAATTATGTAAGTAATATTTAATTATAAAACAGCTAAGATTTAAAACTTCATTTGATGTTATATTATTATTTTATACCGTACAGGCGTGTTTAGAGCGCCATACTGCAGTGCTCCGCCATACGAAAATCGCCATAAAAGTAGATTAACCATTTTTAAATGATGAATCTGCACTTTGCGTTTAGTAGTAAAATTTTGGTTGGCAGACGTTGGTCACGATGGCACGACGTTGGTCAATCTAATACACTATATAATTAATATTTGTAGTGAAAATTATTTGCTTGACAAGAATAAATATATAAAAAAATAAGGTTTTTTTTTTTTTTTTTAAAACAAGCTTCATTTTCCATCAGGGAGTTCTAGTGGCAATCTCTCGGCTCCATCTTCAGAACCTCGTCATCATGTGTAATGGAAAGTACTCATGATACAAATTCGACTGTCCTACCATTTGCTATCCAGGAGTTCCAGTGCCTACATCCTGGCTCCATCATCACATCAGTTCGATGGTACCATAATAGTTTCTACTCTTTATTGTGAAATCACAATGGGCAGGTTGCTCTTACAACCAACCCTACTATGACGTGTTTAGATGTATGTGTGCGTGTAACATGTGTGTAAGTGTGTCTCTTGTTATTGTATTCGATCGACAGAATTGAAAATGCAATTCCGTTTATTTTATCCCAACGGAAAATGATGACCCAGCCGGAAATCGAACCCGGGACCTTACAATGTAAGATCAGGCGACCTAACCACTATGCCACCGGACCATGTGGCATAGTGGTTAGGTCGCATAATATTGCTTTGTCACCGAACTTACATAAGTATGCCCTATTTCAGTTCAATGGGATACAAATTTTGAAACGGACCACTTACATACAAACATTGAACAAGTTAAAATACGTTTGACTTTTGAACTCACCTCGTGCAGCGTTAAAGGCTTCTCTGGCTTCCTTTTACAGTCGAATCTCCCATAAATTGCCGCATACTTCCTAATCTCCTCGATCTTCCTCGAATCGCCATCAGACATCATCAGTATCGTGTCTAATTCTTTGTTGATTTTTTTCTTAGTGTTCTGCGGCTTCGGCTCTAGCTGGTATTCCCGACAGAGCTTCTCAGCCGACAGGGCCATTCTCTGTATCTGAACTTCCAGGAGGGAAGGCGTCAGTTGTATGGGAGAACAATTTACAGAAGAAGGACTCGACCCCGAAGAAGCGGTGGTCGGGCAGGCGGGTATTTGTACAGGAGAATAGGAACGGGACGAATTAATGACTGAAGAATTCGAAGGCGCCGAAGGCACCGTGACTGGGACGGTTTTCGACGAATTCGTCATGGGCATTGCGTGAACAGGACTAACGTTGGCGGCTGAGGAGTTTGAGCCGCAAGAATTCTCCGGCGCACCGGGGGAAGGACTGTACATGGGTCTGTTGTTCTCCGGACTCATGACTGCGGCTCTTTGGATGATGGGATGAGCGGCCATGCCGAGAAACCTTTGGTTGCACGCTAGGAACGGGTTCTCCGCCGGGCATAGGTTAGGAACTATCGGAATTTGGAATATGGCTGGGTTTGTGACCCATTCTTGCAGGGCTTTCTGTAGCCTGCGCACGTGGAGGGGCTTCGATGCCATTCCCACTAGAGCCATGATCTCGAGGAACTCTTCCTCGCCAGCGTCGCATAGCTGTTGAACGTCATCGCCACCTGGAAAAAACATAAACTATTATTAGGTACATATGATAAAAGAGATTGGCTAATTTCTTACCCACTTGCGAAGTTTACTGTAACACTCGGCCACATATACTAAATAAAAGCTTATTACAAATTTAACATTTCATTCTATAGCAGCTAAGCTGTAATACGTGGCTAAAAAGGTTACAGTTTTGTAATTGCAAAATATTTTATTTAATAATCACATATTTTTAGTAAACTACCTTATTTAGTTCGTTTTATTGAAAACTTAAGGTTTATATTATTTATATACAAGGTATATAGATAAAATATATGGAAAATATCGTAAAATATAAACCTATTTCAATATCAACTATTAATAGAAAAAATAATTGCATAGTACTGAGCGAGTACTTCTAACTTGTCCTGAAAGCTAAGACGGAAAATGGTTTATGGATGAGATAGCCAATAAGTAAGATGGAGATAGATGACAAGCGTGCAGCTGTCAGGTTATGCTCTTTTAGTGAAAGATTTTGTATGAACTCAAGCTCTTGTGAATACAAATGACCAACAACAGCCCAAACCTATATTAAAATCTTGATATTATTTGATTTAAATATAATTTGAATATGCTTATTAGATATTAAGCTTACCCATTTCTAGTAAAGTGTCATAGTAGGCCAAAAGGCTTGCTCTTTGCATCACGCGGTATAGCTGAAGTTCGGCTTCGTTGCTGGGGGCTGAAGTCACTACCACTGAAATAAAATAAAATAAAATAACGTGAATTCAGATGTTATATAAATATTTGTCTTCCACAATTGTCTTCTCTTAGTCCTTTTTTGTTTCGAAAATCCGTTTCTTCATTAAAAATTTACTGGGTTTAAAGGCACTAATTATGACTTTTTTATACGTATATCATATAATATATATCAGATAATATTGGCCATTGTTTATCCATTTTTTATATTTATTAACAAAATGCATGTATAAAATATAATTTAGACTAAATCAAATAGTGTTTGAGAATAACTGCCTTGTTTTAGTGTTGAAAAATATTGTATTCGTCAAAATCATCTCAAAACTATACATTTAAGCAAAATCAGGTATAGTAATAAACAGAGATAGAGTGACGCGGACTTTCCGCATTCGAAAAGTTACTAAGACTTATTTCCAATTTCCCAACAAATTTTAATCGTTTCTGTCTTTTTTAAATTGCTCAACATAACTTCTTAATACATGTTTAAAACTGTTAATAGGCTTGGTAATTACTTTAGAGCGTGAATATTCATTAATCAAAAAACAAAATCCTTACGTAACGAATACAATTATATTTTGCACAATATGCAGAAATTACTAGTGTATACGTTTTTAATATCCAACTATATTTTCCTTACAAACAATTCAAATTTGATAAAACTGTTTACAAAAGTGAGTTTCAATACCATAAAACGTTAATTTTGTCAATGGATTTTTGAGGAATTGCCGTGTTGATGATTATAGCAGAAGTACGTGTATTGTAATAGATTACTCTATCAGTCTATTCAATGTATTTTTTTGTAAACTATCTGTGCTTAGGAAATTTATAATTTTTTAATTTTCCTAATATTATTGGGAAAAATTCAAAATGGCATGGCAACATATTTAATTTGTAATGCGGTTTCCGACTGGGCCCTCTGCAGCTTCGCCGCACGCGCCAACAATTCGAAATCCATAGACAAGACATTATTAAGCATATATTTGATTGTCATTTCGTTAACAAAAGGGTGAATCCGAAATGCATGCAAATTAATCACAAAGCTGGTCAGAGCGTCCAGTCTATTTAAGCAAACAAATCTCACTCGTCGCATAATATTTTTTAATAAATCACAGATCAGCGCCATTTTGAATGCGACCACAATGCAAATAGAACGCGTAACTGACGGCAATAATAGCATTTGGGGAAAAAATCTGCATATATCCTCACGCGTGGTATGTACATTAGCATTTATTTCATATAACCTACGCGTCTAATGCCTATAATATAAAATGGCGACCCGTTCTGCAGATGCAGATGTTCAGCGAAATCATTTTTGATTAGCGAAAAAAAAAAGGAATGAAAAGCGCAATGAATATTTCGTTTTGGCTGGAACAATAGGCGACGCAGCCGTAGCCTAGGATGGGGTTGTTCTTATTTGGCTTTGTTGTTTGGCTGCGAATGGTGCAATGTTGCCAGATGTATTTGTCATGACTTACTTATTTAATATTTGGATAGTTAATATTTGACATTAACTGTCCAAATATTAAATAAGTAATTGTCTAAATGTCCAAATGTCAATAAATTAACATAAATGTATCGTCTTTAAAGACAAATAAAAGGTCTGATTAAGTACGTTCCGGAAATATACATGTATCTATATGGATAAATACCTGAACCACGAGTATTTATTAAAAAAACGTAATAAAAATAATAATAAAAACAATAGTTCACTTTCTGTAACGGTCGTGTTTTTAAGCTATTGCATAGCTTTTATCGCGGGCCTTAGGCCAGCGCGGCGACCGAATGAAGAAATTTCTTAACGAAAATTAATGATTTTAAACTGATAATAACGTCTAAACGAGTACTGCTTACGATTCGAAAAAAATATATATTAAACAAGAACATATTCCTAATATTCCTAGCTTTGAATATTTTATAGTGTAATTAATTTGTGAAATTAGGTCTAACCGAACACAAAAACGACTACTACGCAAATACTATCTGGCGTATTATTATGAAACCTTCACCATTTTAAAGATAATTGAATTATCTATCTTTTTATCTACGATTTTTTTCGAATAATCAGTTTTTTTTGCTTTATCGAATAAAAAATTCGTGCGCGGCGCTCTATCGGAAGATGTTTAAATTATTATTCCGAATAATTTGCTAACGCAGCCGCAAATGATTCGGAATAATTTCAACGTTTTTCGATAGAGCGCAGTTATCTGATATCAGAAAAAATAAAATAAATAAATAATTATAATTGCATAAGTTGTTAAAAATGCTATGCAATAGCTTTACCGCGGCAGTCCCCGAGTGCCACACGTATTTTTTTAATTCTTTTCAATATATTTAATTGTTTAATGAAATGTAATTGTATAAAAATATTAAATATATCTAAATCCGGAATATTAACAAAAGCATTTCCGAAAAATAAATCCTCTTGGTAGATATAACCTAAGATGGAGATTTTTTTAAAAACTTCAACCGATCGTATTTCATTTCATGGTTTGGTGGACGTAGAGCAAACCAATACACAATTAAGCCGCCGTGCTCACAAGTAAGCAAGCAACAAGTGCTTAGTAATTTGTGGTGGGGGTAGTCGCTGGTCGCTGAGTAAGTACCTACATAGGATCGGCTTCTATTCACTCGCGCTGGCAGTTTCACTAATACTAAACACTCATTCAGCATGTTAGCGCTCAAGGTATTATTGTGAAAGACAAGTACTAGGCATTAGTTACTAAGCCCGTGAAGTGCCTTTGCTTGTCACCGGGCCTTAATTCACCGCACAGTTGGCTGCACTGTTTTTCCGCGCGTACAGCCGTTAGAATAGTCAATTCACCGCGTTCGTTACATGGAGGGTAGAAAAAACATAGTGCCAACACCCCAGCGCTCGAAAAAAACCGCCAAGGGGCACGGTCACGTCCGTACATAGAGCCCGAAAAGGGATGGAATCGCTAAACTCCACCCAGAGATCACAAAAAATGTGTGACGGGATAAACCGTTAGACCCATTCATACATTTTATACCTGGGTGAGGGGATGCCCTATGCAGTTCTATGGCTATGGGGGTTGCTATTGTGTTATGAGTAGGTTAGGTAAATTATATGTATGTATTCTAGATAGAAAATGTGGGGGTAAAAAAGTGCATCTCTGTTATTATCCACGCAAAAAATGCACATGGAAAAATAACGGTTACCTAACTATTATTATTTATAATTCAACATAGTAAAGTTTATGTAACATTTTTTCCTTTTTATTATACATTCGTAACCGATTGGTCTGCCTTCCTACACTTGTTATAGTCAGAATCAGATTAATAGCCATTCTGACTAATAGGCCAAGATGTTCTTCTTCTTCCCGGTTTCCTCTTGCCAATACAATACAATACAATGCAATCAACTACTCCAGTAGATAGGCATTCCTATACCTGGATGCGTCACAATATTAAATGCTTAAAATTTAATTATTAAAAACATAACTATCATGATAGTTGATGATGATGATGATGATGATGATGATGAGTTGTCATAGCTGTAATATTATATTTAACATAACCAACTTAAAAATAATCAAAATATACTAATATCATTAAATAGTAAGAGAGAAAATTATATTTTAATAGAAATGCAAATTGTATGTAGAATAATCAACGTAAAATAATTTTATTGTCAATCCAGCAATATGCCTTCGTATTTTTTAAACATAAATAGATGTATAATAAATTATATGAGAGTTTAAAAATAATTGTGAGTTTAAAAAGTTAGGACGTTAAGTATTAACTAATTCTAATAAAAGTTAGGACAATTTTGGGCTATTTAAAATACTAAATACAGAAAAAATATTCTAAAAGCAGTTTGAGTAATTCAAAAGCATGATTACTAAAATTAGAAAATATACAAAAGATCCTAAATCAACGAAAGACACTAAAGTCAGCCCATAGACGAAAAAATCAACCAGGTATTTATTTATTTCCTTTAGAACGTCATATTTGTTTAGTTATGACCAAGTATAATATAATAATTATAAATTAGTTACCCAATTTAACAAAGAATGAAATACAGTAAATTACTCCAAAATTATTCCAAATGACAAAAAAAGAAAGACTGACATGTAACTGTCAAATAAAAATTGGTACTTAATTTAAATTACGTCGGTAAGCACGATGAAATTTTCAAAGTATTTTACAACGTCATTATACGCATTACACAAAAAACATTACATTACACAAGAAACAAAGACTATTCTGCTTCATAACTCCTCGATTATTCAATCATATTGACAAACATGTTTTCAGTTATAAAAGCGGCACACGGTAGGAAGTAACATACAATGTTTTGTTTGATAAATACGGGGCGAAAAGAAAAAGGTAAATTAGAGAATTATATATATATATATATATATATATATATATATATATATATATATATATATATATATATATATATATATATATATATATATATATATATATATATATATATATATATATATATATATATATATATATATATATATATATATATATATATATATATATATATATATATATATATATATATATATATATATATATATATATATATATATATATATATATATATATATATATATATATATATATAGGTATATATATATATATATATATATATATATATAACAAATTGATTAAGTAACGTACAATGAAATGAACTTGACATGCAAATGGTTGATAAGTTACAGGACATAATAGTTACAGACAAATATCAATAAACAAAAGTATAGATCTATCCATATATTTAAGCGAGCATACCCAAGTTGTATTTTTACCTAAGTTGTAGAATGCCCAAGTTGAAGTTGTAATTATTTTTAGTTTTGCATGCGCTTGCTCAATACTGCGTGTATAAAAATTACATATATACTTTCGTCAATGAATTGACTATTATTATAGTGAAATAATAAAATAATCATGTGATAATTTATGAACAAAACAATGAAAATGCAAAAACTATACATTACTTAATACTTAAAAAAATATATTCAAACTTACAAAATACTTGAAATTAGAAGTGGAAAATTAAAATGTCATCAAATAAAGTCAAATCAGAAAAAAAATGAGGAAGAAATTTGAATTCAGTTGAGTATATATATATATATATATATATATATATATATATATATATATATATATATATATATATATATATATATATATATATATATATATATATATATATATATATATATATATATATATATATATATATATATATATATACCTATAACAAATTGATTAAGTAACGTACAATGAAATGAACTGGACATGCAAATGGTTGATAAGTTACAGGACATAATAGTTACAGACAAATATCAATAAACAAAAGTATAGATCTATCCATATATTTAAGCGAGCATACCCAAGTTGTATTGAAAGTTGTACAAAATACTTGAAATTAGAAGAGGAAAATTAAAATGTCATCAAATAAAGTCAAATCAGAAAAAAAATGAGGAAGAAATTTGAATTCAGTTGAGTATAATATGATGAGAATTTGTCTGATAACAGTAGGTGTTTTATTTACGAAATTTATAGAGGTTCGTGGTTACTTTATAAACTCTTGATTCAAGAACATTTAAATTTAGGATAATTTTCTTTTTCAGTTTGATTGTAGGTACAGCTAATAATGATCATTAATGACTATTAGTGAATACATCCTTTCAAATTTATTATGTTCTTTTCTTTACTCAGATTTAATATAGATAACACACATTAAATGGCTACCTTAAAACAGACTAGTTAGGTGACGTATTATCACCAACAGTTTGTGGCATATTATGTTTTCAGATATTTGCTACTAGATTTTTGTCTTTGACATTTTAATTGTACACGTCGTCCTTTTAACTATATAACATTTAATGAAATTAAATTAAAATTAAAACTAATGTATTTCATTATTTTTATACTGTATTTTATTGTAATACGTTTAAAGCATAGTTAGGATTGTCTTAGCAACAACGTTTATATGACCTATCATTAATTTAAAATAAAGAAAATTGAAATTTGTTAAAAAATATCGTAAACGACATACAAGGTAAGTTTCATAAAACAATTACAACTACCCTTATTTCTTTCCTATCACATTTGCATACAATAAAAACTCCCCGTATACTCTTTTTTACAAATCGCTCAAAAACGTGTGACTGTTGAAAAAATGGAGGAAGGTAATGAGCATGAGATGCGTGGATGCAGTATGCAGATGAACATCCCTTTTTTATAATTTGCCCGCAGAGGTGTGCCAAAAAACAATCGCCTTTCGACCTGACCGCGCGGCGCGGCGCGGCGGTGCAACCCTACCAAATAATTGATGTAAATTTTAGGATTGCTTTTTTTTAGACGCAATTTGACTGAGTTTTTTCTGTGGGAAGTTAGTATTTTGGTAAGTAACGGTTCTCATGCAGTTGGCAACTAAGACCGACCTAGTTCTTTGGGGCTTACCTCGCGTTTCGGCTCCTATGCAGTAGCCTCCTCGAAGAGGCTCTACCCCGGTAAGAACACTGTTTCCCCTGCCTCTTATTTTATTTCATTTTATAGCACTTACAGATAGTAAATATATGATACTAGTATTTTAAAAACATATTCAAACGAAACAAATTTACTATCCTATGAATAGTTTGCAATGCTTGCATTACAAATTAACAGAAATAACATGAACACGTTGATAGTCGAAAAAAATATAATAAGCTAATAATAATATAAGGGTAAGAAAAGTAATAAATAAATAAGTTGTTAATAAGGTTATTTGGTCAGAGCAAAATTGAAGTACGAGTAATTGGATAATAAAATTTATTATACATAATGATATAATACAATAGTATGTTATAATATAATAATCATATACATTAGGATGGCAGTTATTTAGGATGGCAGTTAGTAGTACATTAGGATGGCAGTTAGTGAAATCTTAAGAAGTAGGAGATAGGCTAGGTAAGATCGAGTCTTTTATTTAATTAATGGAATAATAAAATATATCTAATCCTTTATTGCACGCATGATGGATCAGTTTTCCCTGTGGTGTGACCTTCAGGAGCTACTGGACGGTTTGGGAACCGTACGGAGTCAGCCAATCGACTGTGCACTCCGGAGAATAACTGGAGGAGTCTGGAAACGACATACTGTTTCCAAAGCAGCGAGGGTGGTTGTTGACAAAATATCAGCCGCTCTTGAAATGACCCGTTGGCCACCCACCGTTTTTTTTTAAATGTTGTCTATTAAAACAATAAAAAACAAAAACGTACTACCCCAAACTTAATATAATCAAAAGTATCGCAGTAATTGTTAAAATCTCAATCGTCTATCGTTATTTTTTCGAAGGTTCCCAGGACCGAAGCGGTGAGCGGCCGCAACAACAAAAAGCGAGAGTGTTAGAAAAAACAATGCGTCTATGATCTACGCATTCAAATCGCTTCCGCGTCCAATGGACATGGCATCTCCTTCCCACGGAAAAACCGGCCCTAAAAACTTGCCATCCAGCAGCGCTTGCGCAGTCAAAAAACTACTTTAATTTCCAGCAATTATTTGAGGAGAGGGTTGCGCGGTCAGAGACGCAAAAAACTGCCCGCCCGATTGCTTTTTTCTACCACACCCTTGAGACAATTCGGCAAAAAGTGCGCTCATCTGCATATTATACCGGGCGTTGTGTGTGACGGCGAGAGTCTCATTACCTTTTCTTGTCTTTTTTTTTTGGACGCTCACACGTTTTTGAGCTATTAGCAAAAAATGCTAGGAGAGAATGTAGGCTATGCAAATAAGGAAGTGACGGAGTTGTCCATATACTACGTAACGCAATTTTAGGAGAAATGAGGGTTGAAGGGGTTGGGGGGGGGGGGGGGTAATTTACAAAAAACTATGAGAAAAAAGCATGAAAACCTATTGAACCTACAATTTTTAATGATTCCGTACCGCTTGGGTGGAGATGGCCTTCTTTGTGTTACCTCGGTCGGTCTAACTCACGGCTCAACTCCCATCCGGTAGCCTCTTTGAAGACGGACTTAATCTGGAAGAGCTGCTGTGAATTTGCCTGCGGATTTAATTTCCAGCAATTATTTGATGAGAGAGTTGCGCGGTCAGGGCATTGCATTGCAGTTGCGAAAAAAACTATCCGCCCGATTGATTTTTTTCACAACACCCTTGAGACAATTCGGCAAAAAGTGGGTTCATCTGCATATTATACCGGGCCTTGTGTGTGACGGCGAGAGTCTCATTACCTTTTCTTGACTTTTTTTTGGGACGCTCACACGTTTTTGAGCTATTCGCAAAAAAAATGCTAGGAGAGAATGTAGGCTATGCAAATAAGGAGGCGAAGGAGTTGCCCATATATTACGTAACGCAATTTTGGGGAAATAATAGGGCTGAATAAGTGGGGGGGGGGGTGGGGGGGGGGGGATTATAAATGGGGATTTGTGTAGGCCTGCCGATTTTGTAGAAAAAAATCATGAGAACCTATTGATTCTAAAATTATTATTACCGGTATTTCTATTATTTATTGACTATCAACACATGACTTCAACCTAGTTATTTTATCCTATTTAAAATGATTGCTTCTAGGATATCAATGTTATACATCAAATGTTAAAAATAATAGTTTAATAAAACTTTGGTGCACAAATTATTCACATATTTTTAAACATGTATGTTGAGTATATTTTAACATTGAACTAACTACCAAAAATTATTTGACTTTGACAATGAATTGTACTTTTTTGACTAGGTATTTTTATATTAAATCCTATATTACTTATTGATGACTGTTTCTTTCTTTTCGCACATATAACTTTATTTGTATTATTTAATCGAATTTTATATTATATTTATTGCCGATTATATAATGGAATTGCATTTTATTTGTTATATTATCTTTTAATGTATTATTATTATTATTTAGCTATACCTACTATTATTATTATGCTAGGTTACCTTCCTAGTGCCTCGCCGTCTGGCGGGCATATTGCCTTTGTTGGATGATAGGTTCTTACTCATCCTCAAGTCTTCTACGTTCGCCTCGTGGGAGACGATCATTATCGTTAAAACATCCTGGGTTGACCGGTCCGCCCGTTGTAGTCGATACCTTTAAATGTACCTACACTTCCTAATGGTTCCATGCAGTTTACCCAAGTTGGACTTACCAAGATAACACTAAGAATACCATCACCACCTGGTGATGGTATTCTTAGTGTTACCTTGGTAAGTCCAACTCACGGTTCAGCTCCCATTCGGTAGCCTCTTCGAAGGGAGACTTACCTGGAAGAGCCGCTGTGAACTCTTCCTGCGGCTTTAATATCCAGTAGTTATTTGAGGAAAGGGTTGCGCGGTCAAAGGCGCAAAAAAGTGCCCGCCCGATTGCTTTTTTACAACAACCTTGAGACAATTCGGTAAAAAGTGCGCTCATCTGCATATTATACCGGGCGTTGTGTGTGATGGGATGCTGCATACGGCTAGAGTCTCATTACCTTTTCTTGTTTTTTTTGGACGCTCACACGTTTTTGAGCTATTCGCAAAAAAATGATAGAAGAGAATGAAAGCTATGCAAATAAGAAAGCGACTGGGTTGTCCATATATTACATACAGCAAATTTGGTAGAAATGAGGGGGATGAAGGGTGTGAAGAGGGACAGAAATGTGCTTCTGTGTAGGCCTGCCGGTATGTTGAGGAAAGCATGAGAGCCCATTGTACCTATATTGGTACAATGGTTGGTTTATATTGGTTAAACATACGAGGTAAACCTAGTAGCATTCTATAAAATCAATGACCGAATCTATCGCGGACCACCGCGTCCTTTGCTCGGCTGTTCACCCAGGATCGGATGGGCGATGGTCGTTTCAAGAGCAGTCGCCGTAAGGTCCGCAACCACCCCGGCTCTATAGGAAACAGTACTGCTTCCAGACTCCCCCGACTGTTAGTCAGAGTGCACAGTCGATTGGCTTACGCCGCTCGGTGCGCAGACCGTCCAGGAGCGCCAGAAGTTTGATTCCCAGGGGAAACTGACCATAAGGCCAGAGTCCTACCCAGGCTCTTACTTCATGCGTGGAGGCCGTCGGATAAGTGTTGACCCGTGTGTGTCGGGACACGACTCTTTTTTACCTATTAATTACAATTTATAGCAACACCGCCGTTAAATTTTAATTGACATGACTCGCAAAATCCTCTCATCGCGCCGTCAATGGGTTGGGATGTATTGACGAGGAATAATCATAGTTGAGAGGGCCATCAAAAAACCGCTAATGGTATGCATACACACACCCCGCGCTCTGCGAGACGCTTACAATATATCGGTAATCTGTCTTTTGTCTATTTTTCGCCAAGACAGCTCGCTTTTTTACGCGTCTGCTAACGTTACCCTCTAACGATCTGTGAACAGGCGAACGTTTTGTTTATTAATGAGACTTCGCACGGATGCAATTTCAAATTTAAGCTCACAACTCGAGAGCCACAATATATCATATGATCATACAATCGTGACACTGAGAAACGCGGACGCGGAAAAACCAATTAAAAGCGATCCATTGTGTGGGAGAGAAAGACAGAGGCATACGAGTGGTCGAATACGACCAGATACCATTGAATTTAAATTATATAAAATTTCTCAAGTTCATAGTCTGATTTATAATAAAAACCCAATAATATAAACAATTATAACAACAATAACATTCAAATACTAATGCCACCTAGCGCATTTTTCATCTCGATCTGAGTACTAACGTGTCACCAGTGTCGGTTGTGTCACCCTAAGACTTGCCCGGCAAGTAGACAAGCCCCCCCCCCCCCGCAAAAAAATAAATACCCCTGTGTCTGTGTGTTTCAATTGAAAGGCCATCGTTTTAACATAATTAGGGATATTCAGGAAGCAACGCTGAATGTGCTTCGAACACTTACACTTGCAGACTCCCAGGGATGCATGGAAACCTAGGAAAAAACGATGGGATCGCCGTATCATTTCCCAAGGGGACTATTTTCTTTATTCTTTATTCCTTTATTCTTTCTTCTTTATTTAGAAATTACACAGTATTAAAATTACACAATAATCTACAGTATGAAACTATAGATTACTTAAAAATAAAACCGATTACGGATTTCAATGAAATTACAGAAATTAACGTTGAACTACTTAATAAAACTAAAATATTAAAATATTATTACTACTTAAGAGGCTTGCGTCTAGGATGTGTGTCTGTATGTGTATATATAGGCACGTGTGTTTGTGAGCGTATTGAGTATGTGGGTGTGGAGTGAAATAAATACATATACTTAATAGTAATAATAGCGTATATAAAGTATAAACATAGTAATAATCAAAAATAAAATAGCTAAAAATAGTCAGTTTTTGTAATGGCTATTATAGGATTTCATTTACAATGTATTTGCAAGTGGTTATGGAATTAATAAATTTATCAATAGTATTTAAGTGGGTATTGTTAAGCTCACAACAGTGTGAAGAAGGCGGTGAAAATTAGAAGTTATGATAAGCTATTTTATTTTTATGGTCAAATTCCCCGTACTTTTGGGTATCACCTCGTATAGTTCTATGGTCCTCGTTTGCTATACATATTCTATTCGCGTGATCTCGCACACGTCGCTGCGCCAGCGCAAGGACGCCTAATTAAATATGCGAAGCCTCTGAATAGATTGCGCGTTTTTAGAATTACGCATTCAAATGTTGTGGGCCCGGCGAGCCCCGTTGATGTGCAAAACAGTCCGACAGGTAGTGAGATACGCGCCGCCGCGTGGATTACGCTCCTACCCGCTTTTTTGTCTGTCGTTGTTTCACCGCCTCGCAGTCTATGAGAGAGCCTAATTATCTGCAGAGATTCACACGAGATGCGCACTGTTTTTATGGGCGGTTTTTTGGCCGCGAGCGCGTTGGATTCAGCGGGCATTACCTTGCATACGCTTAATTTGCATTTGCTATTCGTGAATGAGATAATACAAAAGATAATGTAGGTGCAGTGAGGCAAGTCTGCAACAAATCTGCTATAGATACCTTAGAAGTTAGATCCTTAGATCCCTATTATAGGACCAAATTAGGAACGCTTTAACCATCCATTAATAAATGATAATAATAAATTATTTATTTGCACTTTTAAAAATAAATTACAACAAGTAAACATATAATAAAAAAATAAAAAAACACGGCTGCCGTGACAAAAAGATTTTTCGACATACGGTTTTTTATATTATATTTGTGGTTTATATATTTATCCATATAGACACACGTATATTTCCCGAATGTACTCAATTAGACCTTTCATTCCACACTAAACACGATATATTTATGTTAATTTATTGACATTTAGACAACTACTGTTTAAATATTTTGACAGTCAAGGTAGGCTAAGATACTCGGGATGACATAACGATTATAACAGTGCTACACACTTCTAAACCGGTTCAAGCGTTTAATAGTTTTGGTGGAATAAAGAAACGGAAAACATACATAGGTGAAGTCGAAGACTATCGCGATTGTTTGACATAATAAATAAGATAAAAAACGAATTTACCGCGTGAAGTTTGTAACACCCGACGTTTCGGCGATGTTGCAAACGCCGTTGTCTAGGGTAGACCAGTCTAACCTTATCTTATTTTTAATATAAAGAACGCAATACACTCCTAAAAAACACAATACACTCCTTTTTTGTTGGGCAGTCGTGTAAACACGCGAGATTATTGCCACATGGCAATATCTTACAACTAACCTAATCGCAGTGCAGTGATACATTTACAATTTATCACTCTTGTATCGTACCACGTATCACAATATACTTAGGTATTACTATACAAGCGACGGTAAGTAACAGGTAGTTACTACACGATTTTTGCATGATACTATATATATGTACGAGTATATTTAGTATCTTACCTATTTTGATGATAAATAGAAAATAGGAAACTTAAGGACTTTCTAGACGATCAAGCATGCTTGTCAAGCATCGCGTCGCGGGCTGGGAGGAGATCGTAAACCGCAGGAATTACGCAAATATTTTTTTTAAATATTTACCAAGAATGCCTAATTTTGTAGTTTATACTAGGGAGTCACGTCATTCATCAATCAATTACGTCTAATTAACGTGACTCCCTGGCATAAATTACAAAACTAAATATTTTTGATAAATATAAAAAAATATATATTTGCATAATTCCTGGGGTTTACGATCCCCTCCCAGCCCACGACGCGATGCTTGACAAGCATGCTAGATCGTCTAGAGAGCACCTTAATGGGTTCAGTATCATGACAAAATATTTAAGTATAAGCGTGACATGTGCATTGTAAATGCGTTAAATAATAATTAATTTACTTAACAAATAAATTTATTTGGGCATCTATAATAACATAAATATTAAATGGTTCCGACCGGTTTTTATTTTTCTGTATCCTACTAATATTATAAACGCGAAAGTTTGTATGTATGTATGGATGTTTGTTACTCTTTCACGCAAAAACTACTGAATGGATTTTTATGAAACTTTACAATAATATAGCTTACACATCAGAATAACACATAGGCTATAATTTATAAAGATATAGCGTGAATTATCTAAAATATAACGATAACTGTCAAGTAAGTAGGAAAAAATCTAAGAAATTGACATTCGAAATTTAAATTCTATCCTGTATCTACTATCCTACTAATAATAATATTATAAACGCGAAAGTTTGTATGTATGTATGGATGTTTGTTACTCTTTCGCGCAAAAACTACTGAATGGATTTTGATGAAACTTTACAATAATATAGCTTACACATCAGAATAACACATAGGCTATAATTTATAAAGATATATGGTTTTCTATCATCATTATCACAATTTTCCATCACCACGCGGGTGAAACCGCTGGGCGCAGCTAGTTATAAATATTTGCACTCGAATGTAGTAAGAAACATAAGATAAATTTCAAAGGAAAAAGTAAGCAGATCTTTCGAGCTATGGCTAAAAAAGGATATTGCAATCCAAAAAGTAGTCACAAAATTGGAGCCACTTTTTTGTTCAAAACTTTGACAATCGCGATTGTATGAATTTGGGTGTGTCCGGGAAGCTCATCAGAACACCTCACCTCTCAACCATCTGGCCACTTAGCATAAGTACAGTCAAATTGCTCATCGCCTTTTCTTACGGCGGCTTTGTTTACACGCCTCCAAAACCTATGCTAATTTTACTTGCGGTTCAACAAACAAACACCCTTTATGACACGAGGGATCCATCGATTATGCCACTGTGCGACCCTGAGAATTATGCGTACACTTTGTTGCATATTTTATCCAGTTTTGTTATGCGGATATGTCAGCAGGTAAGATTGACGAATTTGCTAAAAAGTTAAAATATAAATTCGCAATACGATTTGAATCATTAATACGGTGTTAGAAGAATAGATAATCGTAGATTAAAATAGAATAGTATTTATTAATACGTGGTCTACATGATTCGTAATATCGAGGACTATCGCGATTGTTTGATAGTTCACTATAATAGACAAAATAAAAAATAAAAAAGAACTGACTCCAAAATTTATATAATATAAGTGCAGTAGCCATGCTATGGTAAAACTTAGAACGTTCTATCATAATTGAATGCGAATACAAAATTTCATATCTGTGCTGTTGACCGTTGAGGAGTTCTCTCGTCGGGAGCCAACCCTGGGTGTAGCAGTCCTGTCTTGGTGAAACTTAGAACGGGCTGTCGTAATTGAATGATTATACAAAAGTTCGTGTCTGTGCTGTTAACCATATAAGAGTACCCTCGTCGGGAGCTAACCCTGGGTGCAGCAGCTATGTCATAGTGAAATTTAGAACGGGCTATCATAACTGAAAGCGTATACAACATTTTGTGCCTGTGCTGTTGACCGTTGAGGAGTCCCCTCGTCGGGAGCTAATCCTGGGTGTAGAATCAGGTCATGCTTACCATTAAAAATTCAGTCATCGGAACTGAACCAACATGTACATTTTCGACTTCATATGATAATATTTGAGGAGTTCCCTCAATTCCTCATCATTAAGCTTGGATTTTGATAAAAATGGAAGTACATCCTTTCAAATAAAAAAAGAATTTTCTAAATTAAGAAAATAAAATATGAAAATGAAATCGAAGACTATCGTGGTTGTTTAACATTATACATAGGTTCAGGAGGAATTTACAGTGTTAAGTTTGTAGCACCCGAAGTTTCGGCGATGTTGCAACCACCGTTGTCAGATTCTCCAGTTTATTGTGGCTGAAATCGGCCCATGGCACTTACATAGTGTCAATCTACAGTATCGAAAATTCGCTTATTGCACTTCATAAAGGTAGTGACAGGTTTCGTGCAGCTTGGGCCATAAGATCCATTTTGTTCTCGAAACGGCTCATCTCACGATTCAGCTCCTATTCGGAATCCTCCTCGTGCGGAAGGCTACCCCGGGTAAGACTCTCGCGTCTTAGGCCTCACAGCTGGCGGACCGGTTTCTCCTGGAGGGATTGAATCCCGGAGCTACTGGACGGTTTGCGCACCGTTCGACGACGCCAATAGGTTGTGCACTCTGACTAATTGCTTAAGGAGTCTGGAGACTATGGAAATATACTGTCTCCTAAATAGCGGGTGTGGATGTTGACCTGTTGTCATGCCACTCTTGAAATGACCTTGGGCCACCCGATCCCGTGTGGCACTACGGGCAAAAGACGCCCAGGTCCGCGATAAATTCAATTGAATTACCGCTGTAATACAACATGTAGAGGCCGCGTACGCGACTTCGGACCCGTAACCAGTTGGGAGGACGGAGATATCCTGTAGGCTACCTCCAGACAAAGATATTCCACCAAAAATGGTAGTTAGGCGGCGAGGCTGCCCGCTGGGACTACTCCTGGATGAAACGATGTCACGGAATTTACACATAGAGTATGTTACGTCGAAACTGACGTCAGCCTGATATGCTCTATTAGGCATCAGGAGTTGTATGGAGAGAACTGAGGTGATCAGCCTATTTTTTTTCATTTCATTTTTTATTTCAAACCAGTTGATAGGAGTTCCTACACTTGGTTATGTCAAAACTAATAAAAATAACAAGTATAATATTTAAATAAATACCTATTAAGGTATAAGATATGAACGTTGAACATCAAAGCGCAGATTTTCTAGGTTATATAGAGGAAACAACATTTTCCAATATTTTTAATCAAAATTCTTACATTATTACTTAAAATTTTCATGTGTCTATATAACCTAGAAAATCAATAATAATTTTGTACTAAATAATGATTATTTAGTACTAAATAAACAAATCAAACAAAAATTGGATAATTTCACAAATTATCATACGGAAAGTTATTTTAAAGAAAAAACACAAATACAAACAAATCAGTAATAATAATTATAGTCAATAGCCAATAGTTAGAAGAAGATAAAAAACGCAATTGTAAAATAGTCAATAATAGAAAGAATAAGGAATAATAATAGTCAAGTAAGTCAATAGAGCTGCGAAAAATTGATATTGTCGAAATCCTCAATGCAAATGGGGTTTTTAGTCAGAATACCCTGTATCTTTTTCTTAAAGTGAACCTCCCCAAGGCCCCTGATGTGTAATGGAAGTTTGTTGTAGAATAAGTAAGATTGGCAGAGAAAGCTATTCCGAACCTTACTCAGTCGCACCTTAAAATGGCGCAAGTCCTCTTTATTTCGCGTAGGTATTATACGAATGAATATTTGAGTTAGTTGAGGTAGTCTCGATATTTTTCCTCGTATACATGATGTTCTGGTATATATACGCGGCGTACAAAGTCATGATACTAGATTCGATGGAGTCACGATGATTACGCGCTAGTTGAATCTCACCTGCACTATGGCATTCTTTTATGGGGTACCGCAGCGCACATCAACTGTGTATTCACTTTCCAGAAAAGAGCCATACGTGCGATAGTGGTTATTGGTCCAAGGCAGTTATGTCGTGAATACTTCCGAAAACTAGGAATATTGACTGTTTATGCGATTTTTGCTCAAGAAGCTCTTTGCGAATTCTATTGCAATAAGAGCTCGGCAATATCCCATGAGGAAGTACATCGGCATGCCACCCGGAATAATACCCATTACCTTCAACCGAGTGTAGCACGTACCTACTGCCAAGTTCCAGGCGACTAATCGATACATAGGCCTCAATCTTTTTAATAAATTGCCTGATAGGTTGAAGGCGATTAAAAACATCGATATTTTCAAGATCCGCGTGTATCTTCTTAAAATCCATATGTATAACGACATTTTAAAAAATTGCGATAACAGCATAGTAAGTACGTAACAATTTAATTTAATATATTCTCTTTTATTTTCAATTGTTTTTATTGTAAATTGTTACGTTATATCCTTTGTTTTTGTTAATTTGTAAGTTTGGAGGATTGTTATACGATCATTGTTAATGTAAGTTTAATTTATTGACCTTTGTTAAATTGAGTAATTAGTTTATAACTAATTTAATGACATTCTTACCCAACACTAATGGTTGTAATAGAAATGAATAATATTTATCTTCTTCTTATTTTATCTGTCCTGGTGACTCGCCGTAAGGCGTTGGCCTATAACTGGCTTGTTGGCGGAGCTAGACAGTAGATTGTCTTGTTTCCAAGTCAGCTGAAAGAACGATCACATATAGTTATATCAGCCTGGGGTGACGGGTTCACCCGTTGTAGTCGACACCACCCTACTGCACTTCATGAAAGGCTCATTTTTTACAACGAAAAACGAAATGATTCAAGTAATGAATAATCGCATTCGCTCTTGCATATTCCCGAAGGATTATGCGACAAAAACGAAGAAGACAAACGCCGTCATTTGCATTGACGTTTCTGCTCCTTTCACGCGCGTCTGAGAAGAGAAACTTTCGCGAATGCAAAACTGGTATGTAGTTTCAATAGCGCTTTTTTGGTACTTTGGTGCAGAAAAAAGTGTCGCACCTTGACCCACTTTTAATTTATTCACATTATGCAGAGAGTGACATTGAAAGTATTCAATGGGTTATTCGCGTCTCGCGGGTACTGCGAGGGGGTTCGTTCGATGATCGAGTTGCGGGTTTTTGCCCCCCCCCCCCACTTCTTTGGGTAGGAAACGCTTTTGCTATCTCATTAGTCGGAAATCGACGATCTCTAATATCTAAACAGTTACAAAACCAAACTCCCAAAGCGTCCGTCTCTTCGGTTGCTTGTCTGATCGCGATTTCACCGATCGTTAATGTTTTTCGAGGAAGCTTTATTTCTACATAATAACATTGACATATCTACAGGGCTTAACAGTGACATATTAATTTGATAACAAAAGCAATAATTTAAAAATATATAAATAGGATAAAACGAATTTACCGCGTCAATATTGTAGCACCCGACGTTTCAGCGGCGTTGCCGCCGCCGTTGTCCAGGGTAGACTAAAGTACTGTCATCCTGGGTCGGCGCGCGCGAATATTGAAAACCGACCCCGCCGCCCCACCACCGTTATAATTTGTGTAAACACAGCCGTGTCATAGATAACGATACCCGACTCTTAGATAACGATATAATTTAGAAACACCGGACAGATTCCAGTTTTCACTTAAGATTAGACCAACAGACCATCTTTTGATGAAGGTTAACTGTGTCGAACAGTATCTTTAAAATGAGACAGAATAGGGACGAAATTATTTAATTCAGCCGATAGAAAAGTGCCACTCGTGCGACTTTCAGGCTTTTATAACTCAAAAAATTAAAGCGATTATTACATTACATTACATTTTCGTCGTGTCCAATTGACGGCCAAAGACCGCTCTTGGACGTGTCAAAATATTTGGGTTAGGTAGTAAGTTTCGTTACTGCTCTTTACTGAACATACATAGGTAGTCAAGAATTAACTACTAGATTGCCAAGCTATAAATATAAATAATCAAAATAGAAGCCTAATATTTGAAGTAGTTAGTAATTCGAAAAGATACGTAGTAAAATTATTCATCGTAATATTCAAATTGTCAGTAAAATGTTAAATAATCAAAATAAATCTACGTTATGCATTTTAAACTAAAAGTGCAGATATAAGACCAGATAAAATAATCAGACAATAAGGCTCTACTTTTATAAGTAATTTAAATGGGCACAATATTTGAAAAATCATGGCCCTCAAATTCGGCCAGGTTATAGAAAGGGTGGCCTATCAGCATCTCCTTGATGTTTTTTTTAACTTTTATATCCTCCAGCTGTTTAAATTTTGTAGGGAGTAGATTATAGAATTTAAGCTAAGGTACAAGTGGCTTTTCTGTACTTTTGCCAGTCGTTTTCGGGGTACGAATAAAAGGGAGCTACCGCGGGTATGATGCGAATGAATGTCTGCATTAATTGCAGTTTCTGCGAGGTGTTGTCTAGCATACATTAAACACTGGTATATGAACGCCGAATACATAGTCATTGCTCTATTATGTAAATAATATTAAAATAATAAGGAGTAAGATTTAAAAATTCGCTTGTTCCTCTATTATTATTCTGTCTTGAGATTTAGCGTATTTAGAACGCCATCTAATGGGCTACTTACTGAAGAGAAGATTAATCAATGTTTATTTCTTTATTTATTTATTTATTAAAGGTAAAGCACAAAATATAATTTCCTGCAGCATTACAAAAAAAATGGGATTGGACCAGTAGCGAAAAATAGAGCACACTGCAGTATCTTGGTCACTACGTCAACAACGCCTAACTAAGCCTAGGCCTGTACTAATGCAGGTGTACCAGGAAATATTTTACCTGTGCACACAAAAAAAATAAAGAAATTAGCAACTAAACTTAAAAATTATACATGTTAAAAAGATAAAATTAAAATATCAAGAAGTATTTGAAATTATAATCATAAAATTATCGAGTAAAAAATAAAACTCGAAATCATAATAATAGTAAATAGATAGATAGATACCTACTCAGTAAAATTTAAAAAAATATAAAAATAAAATAACAATAAAAATAAAAATCATACTTGATAGTCAAATAGTTTGTGGCTCTTTTCACGGCCTTCATTTATTAGCCACATGGCTCTGCTTCTTAAACGAATCTTTAGTCTGAATTGTTTTAATTCCATCTTCTAATAGGTTATATGCCCTGGGGCCCAAAACAGTAAAATGCCTTTGACCAAAAGAGGTCATCATTCTGGGAATATCTATTTTTTAGCAACGGATCGCCGTGTTGTATGCATTTGTTGTGAAAATGTCCTGTTGCATTTGAATTGAATAAAACTAGTTTGGAACTATAAATGCCATCTACATGTAGCAAAATCCTGGCTGCCAAAACGTAGTACGCCTATGGGATATCGATTATCGTATATAATCAATGCTTATGACAATGGTTATCGATTTGTGTCCTTTTTACAGCAGGGTTGCAATTACGATAAAGGTGTTGACAGTAACACTTTGTATGGAAGTAAATATTGAAAGACACATACCGAATGTCCTTTTGCCGTCTTAACATTTATTACAAACTAGCTGACCCGTGCCCACTTCGTTGGGCGGTAAAACTTTTTACTTGTGATAAAATTATGAGTGTGGTTTGGTTAGTACTGAATGCTATGATTTATTTCCTGACTGCCAAAAGAAGGGTTATATTTTTACTGCATATGTATGTATCTATTTGCATGCCAATTTGACTATATTACCGTTATTTGTGAGTGTCTTCTTGTGAAAGTCCTATTTGTGAGTGTCTTATCTCTTTAACCATTTATGCAGTACAAGTGAAATTATATGCAGTAAAAGGGAAAAGTCTTTTGTTTTAAACACATGAGAAGATAAATTTACTTATTTTGATAATAATTCATAATTGTCGATAATATGACCAATAAACATGAACTCCAATAAACATGATTTAAATAACTATTTTAATATAAAAAAATATACGTGTGGCACTCGGGGACTGCCGCGGTAAAGCTATTGCATAGCATTTTTAACAACTTATGCAATTATAATTATTTATTTATTTTATTTATTTATTTTTTTCTGATATCAGATAACTGCGCTCTATCGGAAAACGTTGAAAATATTCCGAATCATTTGCGGCTGCGGAAGCAAATGATTCGGAATAATTAAAACGTCTTCCGATAGAGCGCCGCGCACGAATTTTATTTAATAAAGCAAAAAAAAACGGATATTATTCTTTTACTATTCGAAAAAGTTCGTAGATAAAATGATAGATAATTAAATTATCTTTAAAATGGTGCAGGTTTCATAATAATACGCCAGATAGTATTTGCGTAGTAGTCGTTTTTGTGTTCGGTTAGACCTAATTTCACAAATTAATTACACTATGTAATATAAACAAAATCTAAAATATTCAATGCTAAGAATATTAGGAAAATGTTCTTGTTTAACATATATTTTTTTCGAATCGTAAGCAGTACTTGTTCAGACGTAATTATCAGTTTAAAATCATTAATTTTCGTTAAGAAATTTCTTCATTCAATAGCTTAAAAACTACTTTTTGTGACTTAAATATAAAATTTAGACATATGCTGTCGGTGACTTTGTTGTAGGCATTATTAAGCTCTATCAAGCACTTCTTTAGAACTTAATCATATATCTCTCATCGTTAAAGCAGCGTTAGTTAGAAACGTTTTCGTTCGACCGCTTTTTCTCCGAGTTACTTTGCAAATCTGACTACCACGAAAAAGTTTAATTTTAATTTTCGGATTAATATATAGCATATGACACTCACAAATAACGTGGCTTTCTATTGGAAAAAAAATATCAAAATAGGTTCAATAGATCCAGAGATTACTTCCTACAACGTCACAAACTTTACCTCGATAATATTATATTAGTAGAGATGATACGTATCTAATGTAATAAATTCATGAGTTTATTATGGAGTCTACGGCATTTAAAAGGAAACCTATCTATGGAATTTAGTGCAGTAATAAAATCTGCGGCAAGATCCACATATGCATTGCCGTATGTTGCTTGTCATCTACCCCACGAACGCAGACAAATCCCGCTCGATATAAAACCTCGACAGAATTTGTAGAGCGGTCGGTATTTCTGTCGTATGCGGCCAGCGCCTTTGTGCCGACCCTTTCGTCGGCAGGTGGGATATCGGCAGGAGACAGGGGTGGACTCAGGGCGAACTAAACATCAACACCATTTACCATTTATGCTTTTTAGAAGATTGTATTGTTGCCAGTATCATTTTAGCACTTTATGATTAAATACTTCTTTTGATTAGCTTTTATTATTTTTGACTATTTGTAATTTCTGACAATTGAATACCATATATTATTTTTAGTTATTTTATTATTCCAGTGACCATTCTAGTACCTTTTAGTTAAATTATACTTTTTATATACTATTTTTAGTTTTTATTTTATTTATTTTTTATTACTAAACTTTTTATTGCTAATTTAAAATCATTGGTATTAAACCTTTATTTTAAATAGTATAGAAAAATTTACTTTCGTACGATGCAGCCTGGCGTGAAGTAGGAGACTGAAAAGTGTATGACCGAATGCTATAATTTTATTCCTATTTTTGTTTGTTCCTTGATTGTTTATTAAGTACCAGCGTAATGTGTTACCTTCGAAATATTTATTTATGTATAGAATGGGCTCGTGTGAACGAGACAGGGCAATACGCTAGAGCGGAATGTGAAATTAACGGTTGTGACATTTTTGCATTAAAACTTCCCACCAAACATAAAGAATCTGAATCTAATCGCTGCACAAAATGTGTTGAAATTTATTCGGACGAGTATAAGTTCGACAGGTAGTTTTTATCGGCGATCGTTCGTGTCATATTCCGCTCTAACGTAGTGCTCTATCTCATTCGGTTGAACTAATTTCAGTTTTAGTTCACAAAGTAACGCAATCGGGCCCAATATGTTTCAAAAATCTGAAAAGATTTTTAAAAAATTAATTGAATTGAAGAGCCCTATTAATTAGATTTCACTAGTTCGCATATAATCCTCGGAATATTGAACCTGCGAACTAAGCACTAATTCGCCAACTAACGAAATCGCATTGATAAATATAATTTGAATTCGAACTAGTTACCATTTACCAGAAACGCGAACTAGTTACCAGTTAACAGAAACTAGCTACTAGAACTAGTTACCCAGAAACGGCCAAGTTATTTTTTGTTTTCCATTTATTTATTTATTTATTATGCAAACAGCGGCTTTCAACAAGCGTAACACGAAACGTATGCAACATTTAATAACAATAAAATTGAAAATAACTTAAAAATAATAAACCTACAGCAAGTTGTGTCACGCGTATATGTGATGATCGGTGCCATGCCGCCGAACTAAGTGGTAACTTATTCTAGGGCAAACATTTTAAACATAGTAAAAGTTTGGAACAAAAGAACACATGTTTGAATAAGAAAATAAAGTTAAAAAAGAGCAATAAAAAAAGAAAAACCTACTAAGCAGCCGTAAAAAAAACTAAAACGAAAGAAAAATATACAATGTAACAGAAAAACACCAAAAATATAAATATTGAATTTAATACATAATAAAATACACTTAGCCCATGCTTTTTAATAGATTATATATCCAATACATATAATCAGATAGCAGCACTATTTTTTGTTATGTTGTTAACTTGACACACACAGAGCGCTTAAATCCCGCCATAATCGGCTGTCAGTTTATAATTTTCTGGCTGCAGTTGTTGCTTATTAATTTCTATTTGTTTGGTTTTGTTCATTTTACTAGATGGGAAATGCAATAGCTAGAGAATTAGAAAGAGACCACTCGCGACACACTGGACTTCGATGGAAAAGTGAGGAATATATAAAGCCGCCGCATTAAAATAACAGGAGGAGCTACGCCTTCTTCGAATCCTACATATAAACGAGGCCCAAGGAATGGCCCTAGTGTAGATGAAAATATAATAAACAATTTGGATTTAATTTTTCTTCTGTTGCTGTTTCAAAAATGTCGCTCATTAGTTTAACGTGCGGCAATTCCGACAGACTTTTATCTTTTTTTCTTAATAGAATTACTTTATTTAATTTTTAATCTTTACAACGAATAAAAATATATAAATTTTGGAGCAGGCTAGGTGGATGTTAGGTTTCGTTGGATTTTCAGTTTTCCTTGAATTCGAGGTTTTCGTTTAATTCAAGTGCTAAATTATGCACTGCACTGCAAGAGCCACTCAATTTTAATATTTTTCAAACACGTTGGACGTATTCCACGTTGATTAGGAACTCGTTGGAGGTGTTCAACATTGCGTAGAAATGCCATTGAAAGAATTAAACAGATCCGGCTACACCACTCGTCACTAATCCTCTCATTAAACCGCCTCCGGCTGCAAACTAAAGTGACAGTTGGTAGTTCACGCAGATTGCAGGCAAAATAGAGCTAGTCGGCGTTTATTGATAACGAAAAACGATAGTCCTGTAATTACCCATAGTTTATGCAGACTAACAGATATTCTGCGTTTATTAACTAGTTAAGTGCGTTCGACGTGTATACACGTCAATCCAAATCTTTATTTTGTTGCGGTCGACTTGTATAGACGTCGTGTAAAATAATAAATTACTATTCGATATAAAAACTCAATATTTGAGTAAGACACTACTACTACTGCTGCTGCTGGTGTTGCTGCCGCTGTTACGGCGGCGGTAGCGGCACCAGCCAGGCACGTATCCAGACTTTAGTTTACACAAACACCCCCTCTCCCCCCCCCCGGATACGTTCCTTACTCAATGATTATTTTGAGTTTTTAAACTTTTTTCTGACTAAGAATTTTATTTTTTGTAATTTTTTAGTTTTTTCCATAAAACAAAGTTAGTTTCTTATTCAATAGAAATGTATTTTTTGATTCAATGGAAATGTAATTTTTTATTCGATAGAAATTTATTTTGATTTCTTTCGTAAAATTTATAATGGCAACAATGTGCGTTTGACGTGTATACTCGTCATCGCTTCATTTTAATTACGCACCCTGTGAGGAACTAAAAATAAATTCCGCAGTTAACTGGTTAATAAGGGTGTAAATGCAAAAAATTAAGCTATTTTCTAAAACTATAATTCCACTTGAGGCCCAATAACAGACAGAATATACTTTCTGATGATGAGTTTACTTAGCATTCATATAAATACTTAAAAAGGCTTTCTTTTTATGCTATTGCATAGCTTTTATCGCGGGCCTAGGCCAGCGCGGCGACCGAATGAAGAAATTTCTTAACGAAAATTAATGATTTTAAACTGATAATTACATCTAAACCAGTACTGCTTACGATTCGAAAAATATATATGTTAAACAAGAACATTTTCCTAATATTCTTAGCTTTCAATATTTTAGATTTTGTTTATATTACATAGTGTAATTAATTTGTGAAATTAGGTCTAACCGAACACAAAAACGACTACTACGCAAATACTATCTGGCGTATTATTATGAAACCTGCACCATTTTAAATAAAATTTAATTATCTATCTTTTTATCTACGATTTTTTTCGAATAATCCGTTTTTTTTGTTTATCGAATAAAAAATTCGTGCGCGGCGCTCTATCGGAAGACGTTTAAATTTATCCGAATCATTTATGATTCGGAATAATTTCAACGTTTTCCGATAGAGCGCAGTTATCTGATATCAGAAAAAATAAAATAAATAAAATAAATAAATAATAATAATTGCATAGGTTGTTAAAAATGCTTTGCAATAGCTTTACCGCGACAGTCCCCGAGTGCCACACGTATTATTATTTTTTTGTTATTTCGCTCAATTCCCATTTACTGATTGTTTATTTGACATTTCTCTGTTATATCAAAATATGGTTACTCTTCTACTTCTTCTTAGTCTTCTTATTTATTTATCTTTTTCTTTTATTATTAATAATCTAACTAATAATTAATTTTGACTATAAATTAATCTAACTAATAATACTTTTCTGACGTATCCCATTCCGATTCTGAAGTATCCCAAATAATATTGCGCATCCCATGTGCAATATTATTTGTAAAACATGCCTACAAACTGATACAAATAAAATAATTATTATAGGTTCGATTATACTACTTGGCAGACGTACATATTTGGAACTCATAATGATACTCATCACGAGTTCAGCCCTGGAGATTTTTTTCTCCCTTTGTCCGACTTAGTAAAAAGCGGCAAACGAGGAAGAAGTTCCAGAACTGTCTTTCCCGCATGTCGTATATACGACCACTGCCCTAAAGCTATCGAATAATTATTAATTGTACAGGTATACCGATATCGACTATATGCATTTCAATAATGTTATTTCAAACCACAAGTCATACATAGATAATGACTGGTTATTTATATATAGGATAAAATGGAATTCAACGCTTGAAATGAGTAGCATTTGACGTTTCGGCGATGTTGCAACCGCCGTTGTCCAGAATAGACTAGTCCAGTCTTTTAAAAACGGCGGTTGCGACATCGCCGCAATATCGTATGGTACAAACTTCAAGATGTAAATTCGTTTTAATCCTATTTAGAATGCCAAACAACCGCGATAGTCTCGGATTTCAAAGACTGGTTCTGAAGACAATTTTGGTGTGTTGGGATATAAACGAAAACTTTAAAAAATCCACAATAACTAAAAACCTGTGTATAGTTGGTTATTTAAGTAAACAATTAATAGTTCACTGCATTTGTTCAATAAAAATGTGATCCAGTCCATGATTAAACGATCTCGTTCGATCGATTGTTATCATCGGATATCGACACCCAAATAACAATCGATCAATTTACATCCCCTTATAACATCCGTATCGTTGACCACACGACTCAGACATACAATTTATCGTAAGTGATAAAATTGATAGAAGGGGTTGAAAATAATAATAATTACAATAGTGATTTTTTATCGACACATGACAGCTGTATTTTGGATCAACACATTTGATCGTTTTTATTTCCTGTCATGGCTCGACTAATGGACGTCGAATCGTGCGAGTGCATTGACCCCGAGATCTAGACTTCGGTAAAATATCTAAACAATTGAAGGGTTACGGAAAAGCGATCAATGTCATTTTTTTTTGTGAACGTAAGATACTATTGCCATCTTGTGGCTTAATCCCAAACGAATCGAAGCATTAATCAATTTTCCGAAGAAAGATCATAGCCTGCCCTTAAATGAAGGTAGAAGAAAACGTGTGACGGTTGTCATGAGACCCGAATAATTTTTAATATATCAGTTAATTTTATAGATTACAATATTATTATTTTACCAATATACTTCCGGACGATATGGAGAGATTTGTTTATATAGTGGGCGCCAGCCCGGAAGGAGAAGAAGATTTATTTCGGATCTATGAACAAGTGCCAGAGTCCTTCCACCGTTTAGAATTCTTCTGGGGCAGGGGTACGTAGGCTGCGTCGGGATTTGCGTCGGTTCGCTCAGTCCATCTCAGGCACGGGGGTATTTAGAATCCCTTAGTGACCCAGTCTACGGTAAGATGACCATCCCTATGGGATGAACGGCCTTTTATGGATATTGAATTGCTAAATTATTTGAACCATTTCCCTTACTAAATAATATATTATTATTCTCGTTCGAACGCCCTCTAGCGGTGGCGCGGTGAGTTACTTAGCAAAGATTGACATCATTTTGCTCAACCTGCATTGTGCTACTAATGCCCGCGTTTCGCCGCTAGATGGCGCGGACGCGACGGCGGATTCGGTTAATTTAAATTAAATCTTGCTGGAATATGCGCAAAATTAACTTGTAACATAAATAAGTGTGCTTTATTTTCCTTAATAAAGAATTCTGAATTTAATGAATTTTCCCAAATAATACTGGAAACTGATTTTAATATTTTATAAATGTATCTCAACCAATCCTTTCCTTTTATGGTTTTTTTATTCTATTTTATTTATATAAAAAAATGAAAATGAAATATATGATATATGACGATATTAAAAATGAAATTATTCTGATATTGAGATGATTATGAGTAAAATAAAAGATACTTTTTCGACCCAAATTTACTATTTATTTTTCTATCACCTGTTGCGAAGACATTTCCCGAAACTATATGTGTGATATTGAATATTTATATTATTTATGAAACTTAATTTTAATCCGTCGATCGTCGAAGGCCTTGCGAGATTTTTACGAGCGTACGTTACAATTATTACATTTTACCCGCGTTTCGATGAGCATTATTCGTAACTGGTTTTTCCTATTTTTGCCCTACAATGATTTGGCAATTTTTAGTGTCGGGTACGCTGCACTTTCAACTATCGTAAACGACGGTAGTCTTTTGCTCTATCATTTTCCCTGATATTTAAATTTGGAAATATTACGTATTCCCTGACGATGACTTGCATTTATATTTATCTATAATTTGGTATTTTACTTCATAAGCTATTTTATTAATTTATCTGATTTTTAATTGCCTCGGGAAGAACTCAATGCCACTCTGATTTCGCCACGTTTTAATCCCAAGATTGTCTAACGTGGATTTTAATTATATTTATATATTTTTACAGCCTACATTTTAAGTAGAGATCGCCGAAATGATTTTAGATTTATTGGCGGTGTCTATCGTTGATCGTATATTAGAAACTACGGATTCCTATATTCAGAAAAACGGGTTAGCACGTATATGTCGTGCAAGACGGGTCTGAAGGACTAAAAGTATTGCACGATTGTGGTATTGCAAGTTAGAATAAAAGAAATCGAATTTTACTTTAAAAAAAAACCGAAAATGAGAATATAATCTACTTGCCCCAAATAGGATGTGGAGATCACGCTGGAATGCTTTGCCTGCGCCGCACTTGATTCTAGTTATAATTTCTAAAGATGACTTTGACTTTTATATTTTATTCGTAGATGTAGGTAGGCCACTTCGAAGTCGTGAAATGAGCTCCGGCGGCCGGTAATCGCCGCGAGGCAAAAACCGACCGCCGCGCTGAAACGACGACCTTGTCCGGCGAGTGCTTCGGGCCAAAAAAAAAAAAAAACTACTCTCACTAGCGATTCTCTACACCCGTGTTCCATCTAATCGCTAGTGATGCCTATTGTGCGATAAAATTCGCTTGTATCCTATATTATTGTTATTTTATTTTTGTTAACTAATTTTGGCAATAATTGTTTATTATATTGTTTGTTAAACCCGTAATGGTTTTATGACCATTACATGCCGGAAAAGATGTTCAGTCTTCGCCCACGAAGACCTTAAACACCAAAGACTAAACGAACTACTATAAGAATCTATCACCTAAGGCGTAGCCATCGCTACGGTTCTTTAGTTGCCGTGCTACGCTTGCTACGACATAAAAATTTCTAAAAGTTTTATTATATTTTGTCTTGACAGTTTAAAGTACATTATTATTAAGAGATAACCCCTGCTTCTAGTCTCGTATTATTTAAAGAAATTATATTTTATAATAAATTTTCCGAAGTTGGAAATTTTTGAGGTTTTCCGATTTTCTACTAAGTTATTAAAAGAAAGCTATTTATCCAAGTTAGAAAAAATGCTCTGCGAAACACGTCCTTTATAACCTTACATTTTACAATTTTGATACAGTGAATACAGTGGCCTGTGTCGTCTATTCCGCTCCGTCCAGGGTCTTGTCATTGTCTGCCGTTTTTGCCGTATTTCCTTTTATGAATTTTTCCTTCATTTGTGTTTGTATTAGCCCATATGATGCTCAATTGTCGTCTTTGCCTCGTTACGTCCGGAACTCGTCACCTTGGTAAGAGATGTAGAGAAGAAAGTCATATTAGTAGAGGTTCGCTCCCAAAGCTTTTTGCTTCGGAGCTTGAACACGAAAATGTCAATTTATACATGTAAATCTGGACACATCATCAGATGCTTTTATAAAGTCTATCGAAGTGTAGATGTACTGTTTCAAAAAAATGTTTAAAATTTTGTCCAATTTCTAACTTCTTTATCCCGTTTTTCCCATTTTTTGCCCCTCACTGCACAAATGCACTTTTTCAAAAAGTTGCTACACTGGATTGAAGATCAATGCACTGTCGATTGGTATATTAGTCTCTATCTAAACAATGCAGTCCGCATTTTCTCTCACAATCTTGGGGAAATTGTCTCGTTCACGCGCTTGTCCGTTTTGCTTTACTGGTCGGTCCACGATACCGTCCCTGGTAATACTGCAGGTCGCATGTTGCCGGTGCTGACGTCATATGTAGTTTCGTCTATTTACGTGCCTCCTGGCCTTCCTGTTGCGGTGAAAAAGGAAATAGTTCGACTTTTTACCTTAGGTTTCTGCGTGGTCTGGAGTCGGATAAGCGTGATTGGATCTTATTTACTTCGGTCGATCCTCGGTATCTTCCTTTGCTATTTTTATGGGTGTGCTGCGCTTTCGAGGAGTCGTGAGCCCTTGCTGCTGATCTCTGTCGTCCGCGTCGTGGCTCTTCCAGCTGCCATATAGCGTTTCCATTTTGTCCTTTTATTATCGGCGTCCTCTTTCTCGTCGCTCTGTCTCTTTCTGGAATGTATAATTTTCTTTGCTGCATCATATGGTCTCTTATTTTTTACTAGGATTGCGGTTGGCTGGCAATTCATTAGGAAGGGTTTGACAGGAAGGGCATATTCTCGTATACAACTTTATTTTTATTTCAAAAATTTTTGACGGAACCAAAGAGACGTGCTTCTGCGTTTTCTTTACAAATTACAGAAATTTTTAAACTACTACATCTATTCTTACTATTTAATAAAAAAACATTTTTATTTTACTTTTTTTTTTTTTTTAAACAAAAATTCTCCCACATTGCTTTTCAAATAAGCTTCCAGTAACTAAATTTAAGACTATATTTTATTAGGTGTTCGTATGGATACACCTTCCGATTTTTCAGATTTTCTTCTTCAAACAAGTGTTGAGGTTTTTCGTATTTCAATATTTAAGTAAAAGAAAAATAAACATTTTGATAACGCTCCACTTCTTGTGAGAGCTTATCTTAATTACTACAAAATCAAATGTTACAAAGTAAATTATGTCTCAACGTCGATCTTTATTCATATGTGTGGCTGGCTTAATAAATTATGGGCAGATTTCTAGCGTGATATCTTTTTAAGAGTATGGAAAAATTGAAGAGTGTATATTTATATGAAATTTATGTGTTGTGAGACGTGGACAGTATCTCGCACATTTATATTTAATTTATTAAAAAAAATCATTTATATAATTTACACCAAGTATTTTTGTTAAAGGTATGTCATGGTGAGGGTTCCAATGACATTGATAATTTTTCATATAATAGATTGTTCACCGTCTCAGTGGTATTGGTCTCCCCGAGGGAAATATAAGATATATATATATATATGAGATTTCCCTTTTTAAAAATATTTATAAGTTTTTTTTTGTCTAGAAATGAACTATATATTGGTGACCAGTCTCTGTTGAAACAATAATAGACGTCGATCCACATAATTTTAATTCATGCGGAAGCGTGGACACTATAGTCTTTAATTTAATAGAAAAATATGGGAAATCTTTAGATTTTTTAAAAAAATTTTTTATGATACTATATATGGTGACTGTTCTGCGATCTAAAGCGCATATTAACTACGTAATTTACTCTAGTAGTAGTAGGTTAATAGTAAATCTTATATACCTTGTTCGGCAAGAATTTATTTAACTTATCAGGTTTTTAAGCCTTCCGAATTTAATGTTTGTGTTGAACATATATTTTACTGAGATGTTATTATTGTTGTCTTGAGTGTGAATGATAAAATTTTCAATATTTAGCTTAAGTTTTTCTCTTTCATGGGCTCATTCATTCTACTTTCTTACCTCTCCGTTCAAAGCCCTATTTATGTTTAACCTTTCATACCTAAAACTGTCTGCCTTGTATTTATTATTTTTACCAATTCTTGACAGTACAAATGATTCCTCTCTATAGTATTGTACATTTCTCCAGAAATTACGTGTTCAGCTTAAGATTAATTCGCTACTAACTATGAGCGTTTATGGACAAACTAATTTTGAGCAGCGTTTCAGCGGGACATAACGGAAAATCTATAAGTCTTTTTTGAAGAAAAAAGACAATAAAAACAATTCATGGTATGGAAAAAATATTCCATGTCCTGATAAATTCAGGATCGGACGAGATCTTTCTGTAGCTATATGTTGTAATATACAATGGTTTTTTTATCGTGAACATTCTAGTCGCTAATTAGAAATGTCAGCAGTTTTTTGCCATTGTAATTACATAATAGTAGAAATAAATAATAATAGTAGAGTTTATTCATAAACGAATTTAGGACCTGTCCGTGAACAATTTTAATTTGAACGCGAACGGCTTAACGTCCGGTATACTCTATTTAATATATAATAATATAAAATAATTTGTATCCTTCAGAGCTGATCAAAGTAAATTTTAATTCTACCTGTCAGGTGATGTTTACAATAGACGGGTATAAAGCACCCAGGTGTTTTTACTCCATGAGCAGGGTTAGGTCACCGAACCCTTCAGATTTTGCTTATATGCAAATATATAGTATAAAATGATAGGTATAGAAGTATCTCAATCCTTAGACTTATCCGCATGGCTCCTTTTTACTATATTATATGTTAAATATATACATATATATGATATTTTATATAAATATATTTTGACGCGAAACTTGGTACTATTCTTTCTCCCTATTTTTTTTTAGACAATCCGGGTTCTTAGCCGGATAAGATGTTAAGAAAAAAAATTTTTTTTTTTTTATTAAAAAAAAATTTTTTTTTTTAATGATGTTATCTATTGTATGTGAAATTATATATTTATTTATTTTACTTATTGAAAATTTAGTGTTGTATGTGTTTTTATTTTTATCATGCTACGCCCTTATGTGTCTGTTACTTTTTCTTTATGTGTGATTATTATTTTTTTTTAGCCTTGAATACTTGTATCGAATACTTATATACTTTATCTGTTACATTTATTTACTTAATATTTTGTATTTTTGCTCTGTTTTTATATTTTTTCTTTTACTTTTCACTTGCAACTATCTCACGGTGTACCCAATATAGTCGTTGCTTTTTGTGATTTTGCATATTCCGGATTACCTGTGGATATTATGCGAATGTTATTTGCAATGTGAAATGTTCTGCGTATTTTTGTGTGACCCTAATTTTTACACAGGTCTTTTATGTGGTACGTCCCACGATTTTTGCCGTGTTCGTCAACCAATACATAGGCTATGGGGGACTTTTTCGCGATGATTTTGCATTTTGAATATCTGGGCGCTAGTTTGTTTGAGAAAAACTCTGCTTTTCGCGATTGCATGTGATTTTTCGCCCATACGAAATCACCGACTGAGAATTCGACGTGCTTTCTCCTCAGGTTATATTTTGAGGCGTTATTTTTGAAAGCTTCCATGAGTCTTTCCCGCACGACGTCATATGCGTCCGCGAGCGTCTCGAGTCCTTTTGCGAATTCCTGTGGACTGTCTATTGCTATTTTGGATTTTTCTTTTGGAATGAAACTAAACATTTTATGGTAGCGGCCATCAACCATTGGTTCACGAGCGTACATAAGGTATGATGGGGTAAAGCCTGTTGCCAGATTTTGATGATTATTTAACGCGTTTTGGATTAAAGATAAATGTTTATCCCACGATCTTTGATCTTTTCCTGCTAGAATTGATAAACTCGTTTCTATAGTTTGATTATAACGTTCGACTGCGTTCGATTGAGGAGCATATACGCATCCATAGAATAATTTTGGGATTTTATATTTTTCCGTAAAATTTTTGAATGCTTTTGACCTAAAATATGATGCGTTGTCTAACGTTATTACCGCAGGTGTTCCGTACGCCAGAAATACGTTATTTTCTAGGTGTTTGATAATATTGGCTGAGGTGGCTTTTCTTAACGGGAATAGCCAACAAAATTTTGTAAATAAATCGATCACAGAGAGTATATAGGTGAAGCCGCTCAGTGATCTTGGCATGGGTCCCACCAGATCTATACTGATCGTATGCATTGGAGTGTTCACTGTTTTTGGAGTCACCATGAGCCCATGTGCAGGTCCTGTCTTTATCTTGTATGCTTTACAAGTATCGCAATTTTTGACATATGCCTTGACTTCCTTTTGCATTCCGGGCCAATAATAATATGTTTGTAACTTTCTCAGGGTTTTGAAAATGCCAAAATGTACAGCAAACTCCCCTTCATGGATGTCTTTTATCGCCGATTTTCTGTCAGCATATTTGAGTACCAATCTCCACGCATTTCGGAGGTTCTCACCTTTTTTGGGGGGAAAGTATTTGTATAGTTTTTCCTCCTCAATTTTGTATTCCGTGGCTGTATAAGGTTCTTTTTCTACGGTTTTGTACATCCGATCGTACCAATCATCTTTCGTGACTTTCGTGGACATTTCCATGCATGGGATTCTTGACAGTGCGTCCGCTACCACGTTCAGACTGCCTTTTTTATGCACGATTTCCATGTCGAATTGCGAAAGCAGGGTGCTCCATCTCGCCAGACGACCTGTGGGGTTGGTGAGATTTGTCAGCCACCTTAAGCTGCTGTGATCAGTTATTACTTTGAACCTGGAACCTTCTACATATGTCCTGTAATGAAGGACTGCTCTCAAAACTGCCAGGAGCTCTTTCTCTGTAACTGAAAAGTTGCTCTCTGCTTTGCTCAGTGTGCGCGAAAAGTATGAAATTGGCAAGTCCATTTCCTCTTCTTCCGAATATTGGGTGAGTGCTGCGCCTACGGCTATGTCACTTGCATCGCAACTTATGGTAAATTTCTTGGTGAAATCCGGACATCTTAGTATGGGGGCCGATATTAGCGCTTCCTTGAGTGTGTTGAAAGATTTTTCTGCCTCTTCGTTCCATTCGAAATTTACTTTGACGCCTTTCTTTCCTCCTGTGAGCTTGCATAAAGGTGCTGCTATTTTTGAGTATTCTTTTACGAAGCGTCGGTAGTAGCCGCAGAGACCGAGGAAGCTTCTTACACGTTTCACGCTATTTGGTCTTGGGAAATCTCTTACACATTCAATTTTTCCAGGGTCCGTTCTCAGACCTTGCCCGTCTACTACATATCCGAGGTATATAAGTTCTGGCCTACAAAATTCGCATTTTTTGAGATTTATTGTTAAGCCGGCCTCTTTCAGGTTGTCTCTGACTCTTACTAATGTGTCGATATGTTCGTCATATGTGGCGGAGGCTATTATTAGGTCGTCTGCATACGCGAATACTTTGCTGTCGTATTCCGGTCCGAAAATTCGGTCCATTAATGCTGCGAGATCTGATGACGAGTTGCATGTACCAAAGGGCATGCGTACAAATGCGTACATGCCTTTTCCGGGCACGGCGAAGGCGGTTTTCTGAATTGACGATTTTTCCATGGGAATTTGCCAGAAGGCTTTTGACAGGTCAATCGATGTTAGGTATTTTGAATTTCCAAGATTATCGAGGATTCGTTGGGCCGATGCCATGGGGTAATGGTTTTTTATTGTGACCTCATTTAACTTTCTGGAGTCTAGACATACTCTGGGCGTTCCGTCTTTTTTATTGACGACCAATATTGGGCTGCACCACGGCGATTTGATTGGCGTAATTACCCCTAATTTAAGCATTTCGTCTATTTCCTTTTTTACTAACTTATCCTTTTCCGGCGCTAGGAGGTATGGTTTTTGTCTGATCGGGTCTCCGGTGGTTACGATTTTGTGTTCGATCAAGTGAGTCCTTCCCAGCCCCATCTTTTCAAAGGAGATATCTTCGTATAATTTTTTGACTTCTTCTAGGCGTCGTAATTGATGTGGCGTCAAATCGTCTACGTTGATTATCTGTCGTCCTATTGTATGACTTAGTTCCGCGAGCTGTATGTCCTTTTCCTCGTTGACGGAAATTTTCACGCCGAATCGGCTGATGAATTCGATTCCCAAGATGATGTCCTTTTTTATTGTTGGGCAGATGATGAAGTTTATGTTCTCTCTTCTTCCCTTGTATACTACTGGCAGTGTTACTGAGCCGAGTATCCGTTGTCCAGCTCCATCCGCCGTTGTTATGCGGTTTTCCGGGTGCATAGCCTTTTTTTTGATTGACGTGAAACGGCTGTGTGTTTGTCCTCCAAGTATACATATCGCGCAGCCCGTGTCCACCAATCCTTTGTACGTTTTTCCGAGGATGGAAATATTTGCATGTGGGCGCACGTCGTAATCTTGTGTTTTTGTTGACAAAGTAAAGTTTTCCACGGTAGCGGCTCTGTCTAACTCCGGTTCCCGTGGCCAAACGCGTTTTTTGGCTGATTTTCATGTGGCGGTGGCGGAGGGTTGTTGCATCTAGTGCATGAATGGGTGTAGACGTTCTGCAGCTTGCATTTGAAGCAGATAGGTATCGGATAGCGTTGACATTCTTTGTACGTGTGACCTTGTGTGTCGCATTTTCTGCAAAATTTCTGTTGCTGAGGGGGGTTTTGGTAGTGCCTCTCGTGGATTTGTGGTCGTTGTGTAGCGAACGATGGCTTAGCATACGTGGGCCTGTTGTGCTGCTGTGGCGGTGTCACATGACGTGGTCTGTAGTAGTTGCCTTGGGGAATTTCCGCTATCTCCATCTGTTCGTTGTTGATGTATTCGTCGCTCTCCTCCATTGCTGCTATTTGGGCCTTACTGTGTATTTTTCCTGAGGGATTTTGGCGATGTTGGGTGGTGCTCGATGCTGTAGTTGTTGGCTCTAGCGCGTACTGCTCGAAGTTTTTGGCTACGTCCAATAAGTTTCCTATCCCTTCCAGTCTGGTGGTCCCTAGCAGTGTGTGGTATAGCGGTAGCACGTTCAATTTTATAATCTCCAGAATAGTGCTGTCTCTCAATTTCGGCGACAATCTGCTGTTGATGCTGTCAATTCGGGTGACGAAATCGTTCATCGTTTCTCCAATGTTTTGTTTCGTGTTCCGCATTTTATTTTCCAGACGTGTTTGGTAATTCAATTGCTCATATTTGTTTATCAGCGCGTTCTTCAGAATTTTCCAGGATGTTGCGTGATGTCTTATGCTTCTGAACCAGAAGAGTGATGATCCTTCGAGAAGGTCGGAGAATCCCTGTATTAGTTCCTTTTCCGAAACTCCCCTTGATTGAACTTTGTCCTCTATCGCGTCGATGAAGTCCAAGACAGGTGTGCTGCCATCAAACTTCAAATTCCATTTGTATAAGCTGGGTGTAATCTTGTGCTTTCCACTGTTCGAGGTTTGGAAGATTCCCGATTCCGCTGCTGCATCTGGCGTTTTGTTGCTGTTTTTCCTGGTATATAAATCCTCATCTTCGCTGTTTATTTCCGAAGTGGCGTAGATCCTCGAATTATTCGTTTTTTCGTAATGAATTGATTCTTCCAATCTTGAGATATTACCATGAGTTGGATTTTCAAAGTCTTGTTTTCCCCGTTGTTCCGAAATTTTGTTTTTCATATTGGTTTCCTCGCGTATATTTTCCGGTGACTGTTGACGTCGTGATCTAGCTGCCGTTTTTGTTTTCCTGGGTGCCATTTTGCGATTGCTTCCCGATATGCTCAATGTGTCAACCACTTACCAAATTTATGTGTGTAAGTGTTTTGAGAAGAAAAAAAGAAATTAAATTCAAATCTTGTTATAGTTGAACAGTGTGAAGTCGTGTGCTAGATACAATTTAAAAATTTCAAGTGTGTAAGGTGAATGCTGAAAATTATTAGTACATATATAAGTGTTAAAGCTAGAAGATGATTCACATGAAAGAATTACAAGTTAAAGAGAAAAAAAAAAACAAAATTAAAATTTATTAAAAAGAAAAAAATTTTTTTTTTTGAACCATCCTGTATATCAGGGTATATTTCTAAGTGTTGATTCTAAGTTATTATACGTTATTTAAATTTGCATGAGGTTAAGTAAGTTTTAAATTTTACTGCGTGTATTATTTTTTTGACACCCTGTATTCGTGTGCACCTCTAAGTGTAGTTCCTTGTTACCATAATTTAATATTATTATTTTTCGAAATTAGTTTGTTTCGTTTTTCCTAAAGTTTATTCCTTTCTTTACGTTTTTGTTTGCAGTGTTTTGTTTCTCATTCATTTATTTATTTTGTCACTATCAGATATATTAAACTTCCTGTAATCATAATTTTCCTAAGTGCCTAAAGCCCATGTACTGTTCGACGCACACAGTAGTGTTCGTACGTATTTCTAGTTTTCACATTTGTTAGAGTTCCTTATGGTTCACTTGCGACGCTAGGTATTCCGTGTCAATGTATAAGTGCTTGCAATTTTATATAAGAACAGAGAAATTTTTGCTATTAGTATAGTTGACGCAATGTTTATCTTTCGTTTATAGAAGCTAAAACTGAATCATATATTAGAGATGTTATATGAAAATTGTATCTATAAATATTTTATGAAAATTTTATTAAAATTTTAAAGTGTTTTTAAGGGCGTGCCGGTGTGTAAACGTGTACGTGTGTGTTGTGTTTAATTTATATTTTAAAAAAATTAATTAGTACCAAGTTCGTTGCCTGTATAAAAATAATAATAAATATTTAATAATAGTTTCGCAACAGTAATATATTAATATTTTGAAAAGTTGTGATATATAAGAAAGAAAGGGTGGGAGGGCGGGAAATTTGTAGGCGACCAGCGTGATCGCTTTAAAATTTTGAAAAAAAAAATTGTTTGTAAAAAAAATTGTTTCTAAAGTTTGAAAACAAAAAAGAGCCCCACGAGCAGGCGTCAATTTGTCAGACGACTGGCGTGGTCACTTCAAAACAAAAGGTAAGAGTTATTTTGAAAAAAATTGTTTGTAAAAAAAATTTGATGGGACAATAAAATAAATTATTATGAAAAGATCTATAAGCCCCAAGTTGGAAGCCAATTTGTCATGCGTCCAACTTGGTCATTTAGTCAAACAGAAGATAAAATTGTTTTGAAAAAGAATACTGTTTGGAATGTTTGAAAAAAAAATTAGCCCCCGTTGGCTCGCCAATTCGTTTGAAAGTTTGAAAAGAAAAATAGACCCACTTTGGGCGCCAATTTGTCATGAGACCCGAATAATTTTTAATATATCAGTTAATTTTATAGATTACAATATTATTATTTTACCAATATACTTCCGGACGATATGGAGAGATTTGTTTATATAGTGGGCGCCAGCCCGGAAGGAGAAGAAGATTTATTTCGGATCTATGAACAAGTGCCAGAGTCCTTCCACCGTTTAGAATTCTTCTGGGGCAGGGGTACGTAGGCTGCGTCGGGATTTGCGTCGGTTCGCTCAGTCCATCTCAGGCACGGGGTATTTAGAATCCCTTAGTGACCCAGTCTACGGTAAGATGACCATCCCTATGGGACGAACGGCCTTTTATGGATATTGAATTGCTAAATTACTTGAACCATTTCCCTTACTAAATAATATATTATTATTCTCGTTCGAACGCCCTCTAGCGGTGGCGCGGCGAGTTACTTAGCAAAGATGGACATCATTTTGCTCAACCTGCATTGTGCTACTAATGCCCGCGTTTCGCCGCTAGATGGCGCGGACGCGACGGCGGATTCGGTTAATTTAAATTAAATCTTGCTGGAATATGCGCAAAATTAACTTGTAACATAAATAAGTGTGCTTTATTTTCCTTAATAAAGAATTCTGAATTTAATGAATTTTCCCAAATAATACTGGAAACTGATTTTAATATTTTATAAATATATCTCAACCAATCCTTTCCTTTTATGGTTTTTTTAGTCTATTTTATTTATATAAAAAATGAAAATGAAATATATGATATATGATGATATTAAAATTGAAATTATTCTGATATTGAGATGATTATGAGTAAAATAAAGGATACCTTTTCGACCCAAATTTACTATTTATTTTTCTATAACCTGTTGCGAAGACATTTCCCGAAACTATATGTGTGATATTGAATATTTATATTATTTATGAAACTTAATTTTAATCCGTCGATCGTCGAAGGCCTTGCGAGATTTTTACGAGCGTACGTTACAATTATTACATTTTACCCGTGTTTCGATGAGCATTATTCGTAACTGGTTTTTCCTATTTTTGCCCTACAATGATTTGGCAATTTTTAGTGTCGGGTACGCTGCACTTTCAAATATCGTAAACGACGGTAGTCTTTTGCTCTATTATTTTCCCGGATATTTAAATTTGGAAATATTACGTATTCCCTGACGATGACTTGCATTTATATTTATCTATAATTTGGTATTTTACTTCATGAGCTATTTTATTAATTTATCTGATTTTTAATTGCCTCGGGAAGAACTCAATGCCCCTCTGATTTCGCCACGTTTTAATCCCAAGATTGTCTAACGTGGATTTTAATTATATTTATATATTTTTTACAGCCTACATTTTAAGTAGAGATCGCCGAAATGATTTTAGATTTATTGGCGGTGTCTATCGTTGATCCTATATTAGAAACTACGGATTCCTATATTCAGAAAAACGGGTTAGCACGTATATGTCGTGCAAGACGGGTCTGAAGGACTAAAAGTATTGCACGATTGTGGTATTGCAAGTTAAAATAAAAGAAATTGAATTTTACTTTAAAAAAACCGAAAATGAGAATATAATCTACTTGCCCCAAATAGGATGTGGAGATCACGCTGGAATGCTTTGCCTGCGCCGCACTTGATTCTAGTTATAATTTCTAAAGATGACTTTGACTTTTATATTTTATTCGTAGATGTAGGTAGGCCACTTCGAAGTCGTGAAATGAGCTCCGGCGGCCGGTAATCGCCGCGAGGCAAAAACCGACCGCCGCGCTGAAACGACGACCTTGTCCGGCGAGTGCTTCGGGCCAAAAAAAAAAACTCTACTCTCACTAGCGATTCTCTACACCCGTGTTCCATCTAATCGCTGGTGATGCCTATTGTGCGATAAAATTCGCTTGTATCCTATATTATTGTTATTTTATTTTTATTAACTAATTTTGGCAATAATTGTTTATTATATTGTTTGTTAAACCCGTAATGGTTTTATGACCATTACAATGTATGTAAGACGGTAAGTGTGTATGTATGTAAGACGGTAAGTGTGTATGTATGTAAGACGGTAAGTGTGTATGTATGTAAGACGGTAAGTGTGTATGTATGTAAGACGGTAAGTGTGTATGTATGTAAGACGGTAAGTGTGTATGTATGTTTGACGGTAAGTGTGTATGTATGTAAGACGGTAAGTGTGTATGTATGTAAGACGGTAAGTGTGTATGTATGTAAGACGGTAAGTGTGTATGTATGTAAGACGGTAAGTGTGTATGTATGTAAGACGGTAAGTGTGTATGTAGGGTAAGACGGTAAGTGTGTATGTATGTAAGACGGTAAGTGTGTATGTATGTAAGACGGTAAGTGTGTATGTATGTAAGACGGTAAGTGTGTATGTATGTAAGACGGTAAGTGTGTATGTATGTAAGACGGTAAGTGTGTATGTATGTAAGACGGTAAGTGTGTATGTATGTAAGATGGTAAGTGTGTATGTATATAAGACGGTAAGTGTGTATGTATGTAAGACGGTAAGTGTGTATGTATGTAAGACGGTAAGTGTGTATGTATGTAAGACGGTAAGTGTGTATGTATGTAAGACGGTAAGTGTGTATGTATGTAAGACGGTAAGTGTGTATGTATGTAAGACGGTAAGTGTGTATGTATGTAAGACGGTAAGTGTGTATGTATGTAAGACGGTAAGTGTGTATGTATGTAAGACGGTAAGTGTGTATGTATGTAAGACGGTAAGTGTGTATGTATGTAAGACGGTAAGTGTGTATGTATGTAAGACGGTAAGTGTGTATGTATGTAAGACGGTAAGTGTGTATGTATGTAAGACGGTAAGTGTGTATGTATGTAAGACGGTAAGTGTGTATGTATGTAAGACGGTAAGTGTGTATGTATGTAAGACGGTAAGTGTGTATGTATGTAAGACGGTAAGTGTGTATGTATGTAAGACGGTAAGTGTGTATGTATGTAAGACGGTAAGTGTGTATGTATGTAAGACGGTAAGTGTGTATGTATGTAAGACGGTAAGTGTGTATGTATGTAAGACGGTAAGTGTGTATGTATGTAAGACGGTAAGTGTGTATGTATGTAAGACGGTAAGTGTGTATGTATGTAAGACGGTAAGTGTGTATGTATGTAAGACGGTAAGTGTGTATGTATGTAAGACGGTAAGTGTGTATGTATGTAAGACGGTAAGTGTGTATGTATGTAAGACGGTAAGTGTGTATGTATGTAAGACGGTAAGTGTGTATGTATGTAAGACGGTAAGTGTGTATGTATGTAAGACGGTAAGTGTGTATGTATGTAAGACGGTAAGTGTGTATGTATGTAAGACGGTAAGTGTGTATGTATGTAAGACGGTAAGTGTGTATGTATGTAAGACGGTAAGTGTGTATGTATGTAAGACGGTAAGTGTGTATGTATGTAAGACGGTAAGTGTGTATGTATGTAAGACGGTAAGTGTGTATGTATGTAAGACGGTAAGTGTGTATGTATGTAAGACGGTAAGTGTGTATGTATGTAAGACGGTAAGTGTGTATGTATGTAAGACGGTAAGTGTGTATGTATGTAAGACGGTAAGTGTGTATGTATGTAAGACGGTAAGTGTGTATGTATGTAAGACGGTAAGTGTGTATGTATGTAAGACGGTAAGTGTGTATGTATGTAAGACGGTAAGTGTGTATGTATGTAAGACGGTAAGTGTGTATGTATGTAAGACGGTAAGTGTGTATGTATGTAAGACGGTAAGTGTGTATGTATGTAAGACGGTAAGTGTGTATGTATGTAAGACGGTAAGTGTGTATGTATGTAAGACGGTAAGTGTGTATGTATGTAAGACGGTAAGTGTGTATGTATGTAAGACGGTAAGTGTGTATGTATGTAAGACGGTAAGTGTGTATGTATGTAAGACGGTAAGTGTGTATGTATGTAAGACGGTAAGTGTGTATGTATGTAAGACGGTAAGTGTGTATGTATGTAAGACGGTAAGTGTGTATGTATGTAAGACGGTAAGTGTGTATGTATGTAAGACGGTAAGTGTGTATGTATGTAAGACGGTAAGTGTGTATGTATGTAAGACGGTAAGTGTGTATGTATGTAAGACGGTAAGTGTGTATGTATGTAAGACGGTAAGTGTGTATGTATGTAAGACGGTAAGTGTGTATGTATGTAAGACGGTAAGTGTGTATGTATGTAAGACGGTAAGTGTGTATGTATGTAAGACGGTAAGTGTGTATGTATGTAAGACGGTAAGTGTGTATGTATGTAAGACGGTAAGTGTGTATGTATGTAAGACGGTAAGTGTGTATGTATGTAAGACGGTAAGTGTGTATGTATGTAAGACGGTAAGTGTGTATGTATGTAAGACGGTAAGTGTGTATGTATGTAAGACGGTAAGTGTGTATGTATGTAAGACGGTAAGTGTGTATGTATGTAAGACGGTAAGTGTGTATGTATGTAAGACGGTAAGTGTGTATGTATGTAAGACGGTAAGTGTGTATGTATGTAAGACGGTAAGTGTGTATGTATGTAAGACGGTAAGTGTGTATGTATGTAAGACGGTAAGTGTGTATGTATGTAAGACGGTAAGTGTGTATGTATGTAAGACGGTAAGTGTGTATGTATGTAAGACGGTAAGTGTGTATGTATGTAAGACGGTAAGTGTGTATGTATGTAAGACGGTAAGTGTGTATGTAAGACGGTAAGTGTGTATGTAAGACGGTAAGTGTGTATGTATGTAAGACGGTAAGTGTGTATGTATGTAAGACGGTAAGTGTGTATGTATGTAAGACGGTAAGTGTGTATGTATGTAAGACGGTAAGTGTGTATGTATGTAAGACGGTAAGTGTGTATGTATGTAAGACGGTAAGTGTGTATGTATGTAAGACGGTAAGTGTGTATGTATGTAAGACGGTAAGTGTGTATGTATGTAAGACGGTAAGTGTGTATGTATGTAAGACGGTAAGTGTGTATGTATGTAAGACGGTAAGTGTGTATGTATGTAAGACGGTAAGTGTGTATGTATGTAAGACGGTAAGTGTGTATGTATGTAAGACGGTAAGTGTGTATGTATGTAAGACGGTAAGTGTGTATGTATGTAAGACGGTAAGTGTGTATGTATGTAAGACGGTAAGTGTGTATGTATGTAAGACGGTAAGTGTGTATGTATGTAAGACGGTAAGTGTGTATGTATGTAAGACGGTAAGTGTGTATGTATGTAAGACGGTAAGTGTGTATGTATGTAAGACGGTAAGTGTGTATGTATGTAAGACGGTAAGTGTGTATGTATGTAAGACGGTAAGTGTGTATGTATGTAAGACGGTAAGTGTGTATGTATGTAAGACGGTAAGTGTGTATGTATGTAAGACGGTAAGTGTGTATGTATGTAAGACGGTAAGTGTGTATGTATGTAAGACGGTAAGTGTGTATGTATGTAAGACGGTAAGTGTGTATGTATGTAAGACGGTAAGTGTGTATGTATGTAAGACGGTAAGTGTGTATGTATGTAAGACGGTAAGTGTGTATGTATGTAAGACGGTAAGTGTGTATGTATGTAAGACGGTAAGTGTGTATGTATGTAAGACGGTAAGTGTGTATGTATGTAAGACGGTAAGTGTGTATGTATGTAAGACGGTAAGTGTGTATGTATGTAAGACGGTAAGTGTGTATGTATGTAAGACGGTAAGTGTGTATGTATGTAAGACGGTAAGTGTGTATGTATGTAAGACGGTAAGTGTGTATGTATGTAAGACGGTAAGTGTGTATGTATGTAAGACGGTAAGTGTGTATGTATGTAAGACGGTAAGTGTGTATGTATGTAAGACGGTAAGTGTGTATGTATGTAAGACGGTAAGTGTGTATGTATGTAAGACGGTAAGTGTGTATGTATGTAAGACGGTAAGTGTGTATGTATGTAAGACGGTAAGTGTGTATGTATGTAAGACGGTAAGTGTGTATGTATGTAAGACGGTAAGTGTGTATGTATGTAAGACGGTAAGTGTGTATGTATGTAAGACGGTAAGTGTGTATGTATGTAAGACGGTAAGTGTGTATGTATGTAAGACGGTAAGTGTGTATGTATGTAAGACGGTAAGTGTGTATGTATGTAAGACGGTAAGTGTGTATGTATGTAAGACGGTAAGTGTGTATGTATGTAAGACGGTAAGTGTGTATGTATGTAAGACGGTAAGTGTGTATGTATGTAAGACGGTAAGTGTGTATGTATGTAAGACGGTAAGTGTGTATGTATGTAAGACGGTAAGTGTGTATGTATGTAAGACGGTAAGTGTGTATGTATGTAAGACGGTAAGTGTGTATGTATGTAAGACGGTAAGTGTGTATGTATGTAAGACGGTAAGTGTGTATGTATGTAAGACGGTAAGTGTGTATGTATGTAAGACGGTAAGTGTGTATGTATGTAAGACGGTAAGTGTGTATGTATGTAAGACGGTAAGTGTGTATGTATGTAAGACGGTAAGTGTGTATGTATGTAAGACGGTAAGTGTGTATGTATGTAAGACGGTAAGTGTGTATGTATGTAAGACGGTAAGTGTGTATGTATGTAAGACGGTAAGTGTGTATGTATGTAAGACGGTAAGTGTGTATGTATGTAAGACGGTAAGTGTGTATGTATGTAAGACGGTAAGTGTGTATGTATGTAAGACGGTAAGTGTGTATGTATGTAAGACGGTAAGTGTGTATGTATGTAAGACGGTAAGTGTGTATGTATGTAAGACGGTAAGTGTGTATGTATGTAAGACGGTAAGTGTGTATGTATGTAAGACGGTAAGTGTGTATGTATGTAAGACGGTAAGTGTGTATGTATGTAAGACGGTAAGTGTGTATGTATGTAAGACGGTAAGTGTGTATGTATGTAAGACGGTAAGTGTGTATGTATGTAAGACGGTAAGTGTGTATGTATGTAAGACGGTAAGTGTGTATGTATGTAAGACGGTAAGTGTGTATGTATGTAAGACGGTAAGTGTGTATGTATGTAAGACGGTAAGTGTGTATGTATGTAAGACGGTAAGTGTGTATGTATGTAAGACGGTAAGTGTGTATGTATGTAAGACGGTAAGTGTGTATGTATGTAAGACGGTAAGTGTGTATGTATGTAAGACGGTAAGTGTGTATGTATGTAAGACGGTAAGTGTGTATGTATGTAAGACGGTAAGTGTGTATGTATGTAAGACGGTAAGTGTGTATGTATGTAAGACGGTAAGTGTGTATGTATGTAAGACGGTAAGTGTGTATGTATGTAAGACGGTAAGTGTGTATGTATGTAAGACGGTAAGTGTGTATGTATGTAAGACGGTAAGTGTGTATGTATGTAAGACGGTAAGTGTGTATGTATGTAAGACGGTAAGTGTGTATGTATGTAAGACGGTAAGTGTGTATGTATGTAAGACGGTAAGTGTGTATGTATGTAAGACGGTAAGTGTGTATGTATGTAAGACGGTAAGTGTGTATGTATGTAAGACGGTAAGTGTGTATGTATGTAAGACGGTAAGTGTGTATGTATGTAAGACGGTAAGTGTGTATGTATGTAAGACGGTAAGTGTGTATGTATGTAAGACGGTAAGTGTGTATGTATGTAAGACGGTAAGTGTGTATGTATGTAAGACGGTAAGTGTGTATGTATGTAAGACGGTAAGTGTGTATGTATGTAAGACGGTAAGTGTGTATGTATGTAAGACGGTAAGTGTGTATGTATGTAAGACGGTAAGTGTGTATGTATGTAAGACGGTAAGTGTGTATGTATGTAAGACGGTAAGTGTGTATGTATGTAAGACGGTAAGTGTGTATGTATGTAAGACGGTAAGTGTGTATGTATGTAAGACGGTAAGTGTGTATGTATGTAAGACGGTAAGTGTGTATGTATGTAAGACGGTAAGTGTGTATGTATGTAAGACGGTAAGTGTGTATGTATGTAAGACGGTAAGTGTGTATGTATGTAAGACGGTAAGTGTGTATGTATGTAAGACGGTAAGTGTGTATGTATGTAAGACGGTAAGTGTGTATGTATGTAAGACGGTAAGTGTGTATGTATGTAAGACGGTAAGTGTGTATGTATGTAAGACGGTAAGTGTGTATGTATGTAAGACGGTAAGTGTGTATGTATGTAAGACGGTAAGTGTGTATGTATGTAAGACGGTAAGTGTGTATGTATGTAAGACGGTAAGTGTGTATGTATGTAAGACGGTAAGTGTGTATGTATGTAAGACGGTAAGTGTGTATGTATGTAAGACGGTAAGTGTGTATGTATGTAAGACGGTAAGTGTGTATGTATGTAAGACGGTAAGTGTGTATGTATGTAAGACGGTAAGTGTGTATGTATGTAAGACGGTAAGTGTGTATGTATGTAAGACGGTAAGTGTGTATGTATGTAAGACGGTAAGTGTGTATGTATGTAAGACGGTAAGTGTGTATGTATGTAAGACGGTAAGTGTGTATGTATGTAAGACGGTAAGTGTGTATGTATGTAAGACGGTAAGTGTGTATGTATGTAAGACGGTAAGTGTGTATGTATGTAAGACGGTAAGTGTGTATGTATGTAAGACGGTAAGTGTGTATGTATGTAAGACGGTAAGTGTGTATGTATGTAAGACGGTAAGTGTGTATGTATGTAAGACGGTAAGTGTGTATGTATGTAAGACGGTAAGTGTGTATGTATGTAAGACGGTAAGTGTGTATGTATGTAAGACGGTAAGTGTGTATGTATGTAAGACGGTAAGTGTGTATGTATGTAAGACGGTAAGTGTGTATGTATGTAAGACGGTAAGTGTGTATGTATGTAAGACGGTAAGTGTGTATGTATGTAAGACGGTAAGTGTGTATGTATGTAAGACGGTAAGTGTGTATGTATGTAAGACGGTAAGTGTGTATGTATGTAAGACGGTAAGTGTGTATGTATGTAAGACGGTAAGTGTGTATGTATGTAAGACGGTAAGTGTGTATGTATGTAAGACGGTAAGTGTGTATGTATGTAAGACGGTAAGTGTGTATGTATGTAAGACGGTAAGTGTGTATGTATGTAAGACGGTAAGTGTGTATGTATGTAAGACGGTAAGTGTGTATGTATGTAAGACGGTAAGTGTGTATGTATGTAAGACGGTAAGTGTGTATGTATGTAAGACGGTAAGTGTGTATGTATGTAAGACGGTAAGTGTGTATGTATGTAAGACGGTAAGTGTGTATGTATGTAAGACGGTAAGTGTGTATGTATGTAAGACGGTAAGTGTGTATGTATGTAAGACGGTAAGTGTGTATGTATGTAAGACGGTAAGTGTGTATGTATGTAAGACGGTAAGTGTGTATGTATGTAAGACGGTAAGTGTGTATGTATGTAAGACGGTAAGTGTGTATGTATGTAAGACGGTAAGTGTGTATGTATGTAAGACGGTAAGTGTGTATGTATGTAAGACGGTAAGTGTGTATGTATGTAAGACGGTAAGTGTGTATGTATGTAAGACGGTAAGTGTGTATGTATGTAAGACGGTAAGTGTGTATGTATGTAAGACGGTAAGTGTGTATGTATGTAAGACGGTAAGTGTGTATGTATGTAAGACGGTAAGTGTGTATGTATGTAAGACGGTAAGTGTGTATGTATGTAAGACGGTAAGTGTGTATGTATGTAAGACGGTAAGTGTGTATGTATGTAAGTATGTAAGACGGTAAGTGTGTATGTATGTAAGACGGTAAGTGTGTATGTATGTAAGACGGTAAGTGTGTATGTATGTAAGACGGTAAGTGTGTATGTATGTAAGACGGTAAGTGTGTATGTATGTAAGACGGTAAGTGTGTATGTATGTAAGACGGTAAGTGTGTATGTATGTAAGACGGTAAGTGTGTATGTATGTAAGACGGTAAGTGTGTATGTATGTAAGACGGTAAGTGTGTATGTATGTAAGACGGTAAGTGTGTATGTATGTAAGACGGTAAGTGTGTATGTATGTAAGACGGTAAGTGTGTATGTATGTAAGACGGTAAGTGTGTATGTATGTAAGACGGTAAGTGTGTATGTATGTAAGACGGTAAGTGTGTATGTATGTAAGACGGTAAGTGTGTATGTATGTAAGACGGTAAGTGTGTATGTATGTAAGACGGTAAGTGTGTATGTATGTAAGACGGTAAGTGTGTATGTATGTAAGACGGTAAGTGTGTATGTATGTAAGACGGTAAGTGTGTATGTATGTAAGACGGTAAGTGTGTATGTATGTAAGACGGTAAGTGTGTATGTATGTAAGACGGTAAGTGTGTATGTATGTAAGACGGTAAGTGTGTATGTATGTAAGACGGTAAGTGTGTATGTATGTAAGACGGTAAGTGTGTATGTATGTAAGACGGTAAGTGTGTATGTATGTAAGACGGTAAGTGTGTATGTATGTAAGACGGTAAGTGTGTATGTATGTAAGACGGTAAGTGTGTATGTATGTAAGACGGTAAGTGTGTATGTATGTAAGACGGTAAGTGTGTATGTATGTAAGACGGTAAGTGTGTATGTATGTAAGACGGTAAGTGTGTATGTATGTAAGACGGTAAGTGTGTATGTATGTAAGACGGTAAGTGTGTATGTATGTAAGACGGTAAGTGTGTATGTATGTAAGACGGTAAGTGTGTATGTATGTAAGACGGTAAGTGTGTATGTATGTAAGACGGTAAGTGTGTATGTATGTAAGACGGTAAGTGTGTATGTATGTAAGACGGTAAGTGTGTATGTATGTAAGACGGTAAGTGTGTATGTATGTAAGACGGTAAGTGTGTATGTATGTAAGACGGTAAGTGTGTATGTATGTAAGACGGTAAGTGTGTATGTATGTAAGACGGTAAGTGTGTATGTATGTAAGACGGTAAGTGTGTATGTATGTAAGACGGTAAGTGTGTATGTATGTAAGACGGTAAGTGTGTATGTATGTAAGACGGTAAGTGTGTATGTATGTAAGACGGTAAGTGTGTATGTATGTAAGACGGTAAGTGTGTATGTATGTAAGACGGTAAGTGTGTATGTATGTAAGACGGTAAGTGTGTATGTATGTAAGACGGTAAGTGTGTATGTATGTAAGACGGTAAGTGTGTATGTATGTAAGACGGTAAGTGTGTATGTATGTAAGACGGTAAGTGTGTATGTATGTAAGACGGTAAGTGTGTATGTATGTAAGACGGTAAGTGTGTATGTATGTAAGACGGTAAGTGTGTATGTATGTAAGACGGTAAGTGTGTATGTATGTAAGACGGTAAGTGTGTATGTATGTAAGACGGTAAGTGTGTATGTATGTAAGACGGTAAGTGTGTATGTATGTAAGACGGTAAGTGTGTATGTATGTAAGACGGTAAGTGTGTATGTATGTAAGACGGTAAGTGTGTATGTATGTAAGACGGTAAGTGTGTATGTATGTAAGACGGTAAGTGTGTATGTATGTAAGACGGTAAGTGTGTATGTATGTAAGACGGTAAGTGTGTATGTATGTAAGACGGTAAGTGTGTATGTATGTAAGACGGTAAGTGTGTATGTATGTAAGACGGTAAGTGTGTATGTATGTAAGACGGTAAGTGTGTATGTATGTAAGACGGTAAGTGTGTATGTATGTAAGACGGTAAGTGTGTATGTATGTAAGACGGTAAGTGTGTATGTATGTAAGACGGTAAGTGTGTATGTATGTAAGACGGTAAGTGTGTATGTATGTAAGACGGTAAGTGTGTATGTATGTAAGACGGTAAGTGTGTATGTATGTAAGACGGTAAGTGTGTATGTATGTAAGACGGTAAGTGTGTATGTATGTAAGACGGTAAGTGTGTATGTATGTAAGACGGTAAGTGTGTATGTATGTAAGACGGTAAGTGTGTATGTATGTAAGACGGTAAGTGTGTATGTATGTAAGACGGTAAGTGTGTATGTATGTAAGACGGTAAGTGTGTATGTATGTAAGACGGTAAGTGTGTATGTATGTAAGACGGTAAGTGTGTATGTATGTAAGACGGTAAGTGTGTATGTATGTAAGACGGTAAGTGTGTATGTATGTAAGACGGTAAGTGTGTATGTATGTAAGACGGTAAGTGTGTATGTATGTAAGACGGTAAGTGTGTATGTATGTAAGACGGTAAGTGTGTATGTATGTAAGACGGTAAGTGTGTATGTATGTAAGACGGTAAGTGTGTATGTATGTAAGACGGTAAGTGTGTATGTATGTAAGACGGTAAGTGTGTATGTATGTAAGACGGTAAGTGTGTATGTATGTAAGACGGTAAGTGTGTATGTATGTAAGACGGTAAGTGTGTATGTATGTAAGACGGTAAGTGTGTATGTATGTAAGACGGTAAGTGTGTATGTATGTAAGACGGTAAGTGTGTATGTATGTAAGACGGTAAGTGTGTATGTATGTAAGACGGTAAGTGTGTATGTATGTAAGACGGTAAGTGTGTATGTATGTAAGACGGTAAGTGTGTATGTATGTAAGACGGTAAGTGTGTATGTATGTAAGACGGTAAGTGTGTATGTATGTAAGACGGTAAGTGTGTATGTATGTAAGACGGTAAGTGTGTATGTATGTAAGACGGTAAGTGTGTATGTATGTAAGACGGTAAGTGTGTATGTATGTAAGACGGTAAGTGTGTATGTATGTAAGACTGTAAGTGTGTATGTATGTAAGACGGTAAGTGTGTATGTATGTAAGACGGTAAGTGTGTATGTATGAAAGACGGTAAGTGTGTATGTATGTAAGACGGTAAGTGTGTATGTATGTAAGACGGTAAGTGTGTATGTATGTAAGACGGTAAGTGTGTATGTATGTAAGACGGTAAGTGTGTATGTATGTAAGACGGTAAGTGTGTATGTATGTAAGACGGTAAGTGTGTATGTATGTAAGACGGTAAGTGTGAATGTATGTAAGACGGTAAGTGTGTATGTATGTAAGACGGTAAGTGTGTATGTATGTAAGACGGTAAGTGTGTATGTATGTAAGACGGTAAGTGTGTATGTATGTAAGACGGTAAGTGTGTATGTATGTAAGACGGTAAGTGTGTATGTATGTAAGACGGTAAGTGTGTATGTATGTAAGACGGTAAGTGTGTATGTATGTAAGACGGTAAGTGTGTATGTATGTAAGACGGTAAGTGTGTATGTATGTAAGACGGTAAGTGTGTATGTATGTAAGACGGTAAGTGTGTATGTATGTAAGACGGTAAGTGTGTATGTATGTAAGACGGTAAGTGTGTATGTAGGGTAAGACGGTAAGTGTGTATGTATGTAAGACGGTAAGTGTGTATGTATGTAAGACGGTAAGTGTGTATGTATGTAAGACGGTAAGTGTGTATGTATGTAAGACGGTAAGTGTGTATGTATGTAAGACGGTAAGTGTGTATGTATGTAAGACGGTAAGTGTGTATGTATGTAAGACGGTAAGTGTGTATGTATGTAAGACGGTAAGTGTGTATGTATGTAAGACGGTAAGTGTGTATGTATGTAAGACGGTAAGTGTGTATGTATGTAAGACGGTAATTTACACACAGAACACTTAAAATATTAAAATTTTTCAATATGAATATTAAAAAAACAAATTTCCTCAATAGATCGATGAAGACAAATTGTATCGTGTTATGGTCTTTGCCGATATTGGCCGCCTCGATAAGCTCTACAAAATGGCGTTTTTAGATTTTGAAATTTAAAATATTTAAATTATTATTTTTAAATTTTGAATTGCGATAAAAAACAACATTTTTTCAGGATTTATACTATTAGTAATGACTCAGTAAACGGAATACATTAGCTGAAAAGGTTTAACATTATATAAATATCTTAGATTGAGATTTCAGATAATAATAAGTAATTTACACACAGAACACTTAAAATATTTAAATTTTTCAATATGAATATTAAAAAAACAAATTTCCTCAATAGATCGATGAAGACAAATCGTATCGTGTTATGGTCTTTGCCGATATTGGCCGCCTCGATAAGCTCTACAAAATGGCGTTTTTAGATTTTGAAATTTCAAATATTTAAATTATTCTTTTTAAATTTGAATTGCGATAAAAAACAACATTTTTTCAGGATTTATACTATTAGTAATGACTCAGTAAACGGAATACATTAGCTGAAAAGGTTTCACATTATATAAATATCTTAGATTGAGATTTCAGATATTAATAAGTAATTTACACACAGAACACTTAAAATATTTAAATTTTTCAATATGAATATTAAAAAAACAAATTTCCTCAATAGATCGATGAAGACAAATCGTATCGTGTTATGGTCTTTGCCGATATTGGCCGCCTCGATAAGCTCTACAAAATGGCGTTTTTAGATTTTGAAATTTCAAATATTTAAATTATTATTTTTAAATTTTGAATTGCGATAAAAAACAACATTTTTTCAGGATTTATACTATTAGTAATGACTCAGTAAACGGAATACATTAGCTGAAAAGGTTTCACATTATATAAATATCTTAGATTGAGATTTCAGATATTAATAAGTAATTTACACACAGAACACTTAAAATATTTAAATTTTTCAATATGAATATTAAAAAAACAAATTTCCTCAATAGATCGATGAAGACGAATCGTATCGTGTTATGGTCTTTGCCGATATTGGCCGCCTCGATAAGCTTTACAAAATAGCGTTTTTAGATTTTGAAATTTCAAATATTTAAATTATTATTTTTAAATTTTGAATTGCGATAAAAAACAACATTTTTTCAGGATTTATACTAGAGTTCCATGGAATCCTATAGAAGGGAGATATGGTTCGGAGCGCGAAGAGCACCGCAGTTGCAGCGGTGTCCGGATACTCTCTGCGGACCTTGAAAATTCAGGTGAGGGACACGTGGACAAATCGCGTCGGTTCGTACCCATATCCGCAGCAGGTCTCCAAGGTGAAGAGCCTCTAGTCGATAGAATAATGTAGGTAAGGGAAGTCGGCAAGTTGGATCCGTAACTTCGGGACAAGGATTGGCTCTGAGGGCCGGGGCGTGCCGGGCTAAGTTGGGAAACGGACACTGTCGCGGCGCGGCCTGGACGATGGCTTTCGGGCGATGTCCGGGCTTGCGTCGCGGCACCCCCGTGGAGCTTCTTAGCCGCAAGATCGCGCCCCACCCGGCGACGGGAGGCGCGGCTCTTTACGGCCGCCGCTCAACGGTCAGCTCAGAACTGGCACGGACAAGGGGAATCCGACTGTCTAATTAAAACAAAGCATTGTGATGGCCCTCGCGGGTGTTGACGCAATGTGATTTCTGCCCAGTGCTCTGAATGTCAACGTGAAGAAATTCAAGCAAGCGCGGGTAAACGGCGGGAGTAACTATGACTCTCTTAAGGGCCGGGGCGGTACAAGTCGGAGAGGACCCCTCTCAGTTAATTCTGGAGTGGGTCCGGCATCTCCAGCGCTCCATTTTACCGGCGGGCGAAACGGGGTCGGTGATCGACACCGAAGAGGGCGTTGTTGGTGCTCTACCCGCTGAGCAGGTGAGCAGTCGGCAGGGAGGCCGCGGGCGGTTTACCCCGAAGAGGAGGGGGCGTAAATCCCGCCGCGGTCAGAAAAACAGGCAGAGGCGGAGAGAGTACAAGCGGGTGCAGGAGGTCTGGAGGAAAGACCGGACTCGAGCTGCACATGAAGTACTCGAGGGCGGGCCCAGTGTGACGAAGCATACGCTCGACGAGTTGTTCGACTACTGGGCTCCCGTCCTCGAGACGGGGTCGAAAGCTGAGGCGCTGCCTCAGCCTCTTCCAATACCCAACCCCGAGCTCGGGTCCGTGTGGAGCCCCATCTCCGCCGAAGACGTCAAGGCGGAGGAACTAGAGGCCGGCTCGGCCCCTGGCCCCGACAAGATCTCGCCTAAGCAGTGGCGGGCGATCCCGCTCGTCCTGCGTGCTCTGTTTTTCAATGTCGTTATGCGGAACGGCGGATTCCCGGCGGCTCTCAACGAGAGCCGCACTGTCTTCATTCCGAAGACCAAGAGCCCAGCTGGCCCCGCTGATTACCGACCGATCTCGGTCGCGTCGGTGGCGGTACGCCAGCTAAACAAGATTCTGGCGGCCAGAATACGCGATGCGCAGCTGACCGATGTACGGCAGCGCGCCTTTATTAGAGCCGATGGCACCGCGGAGAACACGTCGATCCTCGACGGCATTCTTCAGCTGGCGAGGACGAGGTGTGAAGAGTTGCACTTAGCGGTGTTAGACGTCGCTAAGGCGTTTGACACCCTAAGTCACGACTCGATCGCGGTGACTATCTGCAAGGCCGGCCTGCCGGCGCCCTTCCGATTCTACGTGGAAGAGGCGTATCGGTCAGCGACAACCAGGCTTTCGCTTGGACGCCAGAATTCCAACGAAGTACATGCGGCTCGAGGAGTGAGACAGGGGGACCCGCTGTCGCCAGTCCTGTTCAATCTGGCCATGGATCGGGTGCTGAAGGCGGTGCCGGGGGAGGTTGGCTTCCGCGTGGGGACCACCAGGGTTAACGCCCTGGCCTTCGCGGATGACCTCATCCTCGTGGCGAGCACCCGACAAGGCCTGCAACTCTCGCTAGAGCGAGTACAGGACGAGGCAAACCGCATGGGTTTGGAACTGAGCGCGAAGAAGTGCTGCGCTCTGTCCCTGGTACCAGACGGGAAGCACCGGCGCGTTAAGATCGCGGAGGAGCCCACCTTCAAACTGAAGGGGGGCCATTTCCTGCGGCAAGTCCGGTGCATCGATACGTGGAAGTACCTGGGAATAGATTTCAAGCCCCAGGGAAGAGCAATGGTCGAACGCGATCTCGGGTTGTTTGTGGAGAGGGTGTCGAAAGCACCCTTGAAACCGCAACAACGCCTAGAGATATTGCGGACCTACTTGTTGCCGCAAGTCTACCACCAGCTGGTGCTTGGGCGAGTGACGATAGGTAGGTTGCGCAAGCTCGACCGCCAAGTCCGAAGAGTGATCAGGACCTGGCTGCGCTTACCTGACGACGTTCCCTTAGGATATTTCTATGCAGACTGCAAAGAGGGGGGCCTGGGGCTCCCCTCCATGGCCATCCGCATCCCGGCGCTGATGATAGAGCGTCTCGGGAGGCTCGAGGGCAGCTCATGTCCGGCAGTCGCCGAATTGGCGACTCTCGAAGTCGTAAGAAAACGGCTGGACTGGGCTGCGCAGGCGCTGAGACGCGCCGGCATCACCGAGCCGACGCCCGGGACGACCTCAATGAAAATCCGCGCGTATTGGCGTGATAAACTC
>OX155962.1:3023308-3028308 GCA_944548615.1 Micropterix aruncella
TCATATAATTTCGTATAATTTCATATATTTGCTTTTGAGCAAATATCTCGAAAACGATAAGAGATATCTGAAATTTCCGACCGCCAAAATTACGAACTCTTCTATGGCATCCGAATAATGCGACGACCGAAGTATTTCATCGCTTAACAAAACTGTCAAATGCAAAAGAAGCAAAAGAAGCACGGACGATCTGCTTCAATATCAAATTCACAAAAAGCCCATCAATGTGAATGTAAGCAGAGAGAATCCATATCGACGACCATTTACATAGCGCGGATAAAGGGCGGTAGTAACTATCACTCTTCTAATTGAGGTCACCAGAGCCAGAGTGGCACGAGTGAAACAATTCCACATCGGGTTCTAGGCACTCACGTACTCCAAACCATCAAATACCTAGTTTATATAGTTTTAAACTTCTTTGTAACAGATCTATATATGTAAACATACCTCTGAAGGACTACATACATCCTCTCACACATCCCTACATTAGTATAAAATGGTATCTCTCAAGTATGACCTATCCACATATAGTTTAGTGTCTATATCATGTTTGTATCATTTAAGCTATTTCTATACCTGTACATTACTATCTTTTATTCTCATTACGTCCTTTCGTCTTTCTAGTTCATTTTCTATAAGTACACATATTCTTTTTTTATCATCACATATGTAACTGTACAGATACCTATTTCAATATCTACATACGTTGTATGTCTATATACTATATACTATATGTAATATGTAAACATACCTCTGAAGGACTACATACATCCTCTCACACATCCCTACATTAGTATAAAATGGTATCTCTCAAGTATGACCTATCCACATATTATAGTTTAGTGTTTATATCATGTTTGTATCATTTAAGCTATTTCTATACCTGTACATTACTATCTTTTATTCTCACTACGTCCTTTCGTCTTTCTAGTTCATTTTCTATAAGTACACATATTCTTTTTTTATCATCACATATGTACCTGTACAGATACCTATTTCAATATCTACATACGTTGTATGTCTATATACATGAATTGATGTTTCACTATAGTCCTCTATATACCATTTTAGTACTCTAACTATTGTATTTAAACATCTCTAGGGTTTCTATTCCTATATATATATATATATATATATATATATATATATATATATATATATATATATATATATATATACATATATATAGGAACCCCCAATCGCCTTACCGCTTCTTATCATCCTCCATAGCCACACGAACTTTTTCAAAATCCCCCCCCCCCCCTCAACCCCCCCCCCCCCCCCCCCCCCCGACCTCCTTGTTACTCCGACCCCCTATCATCCTCCGTAGCCAAAAGCAGTAATAAAAAAAAATCCCCCCCCCCCCCCCCCCCGCCTCGTCCCTCGTTACTCCGTTCCTATCATCCTCCAAAGTCACCCCCATTTTTTTTTATCCCCCCCCCCCCCCCCCCGCCCCGCCCCCTTTTCTATATATATATATATATATATATATATATATATATATATATATATATATATATATATATATATATATATACATATACGTATACATATATAATAATAATAATAATAATAATAACCATACGAACTTTTTTCCGAAATTATTTCAATCACCTGGACGGTTGGACAGAATTTTTAAACTTTTTCCGCTGCGTGCCAAGCCTCGCCGACTGTGTCCGCGGCAGTCGCTCTCCCGACTGATCGTCGTCGCCGCGTGCTAATTCATATATGTGAGCGAGGCGGTCAATGCATTGACGGCCCGCGACCGAACGTATAGCACGTCGCCCGGCGCTGACTCGTCGGGGCCGTCGTTGAAATAGCTATAGCGCGCACGGTGTACGTAAACTGGGGGTGTATATCGCCGGTCAGTATATTTACGTAAACGATTCAATTGAACGTGTTTAATGCGTTGCATTTTCAAAATCCGCGCTAGTCGCAGACGAACGATTCGCGTTATGACTCTCGATATAATCGACGTTTCATCGCCGTACGGTGTGAGTTTCCTCCTCCTGTGAAAAATTGACGTTAGAAGGCGCGGTACGCCGGCCGCTGAGCCGCGCTAGCCGCAAGAAAGCCGAACGAGAATAAGAGAAGAAATGCGGGCGACGCGTTCGTTGAGCCGTCGCCCCGTCGAAAAGACGAATGAGAATGGAAGAAAAGTAATGAATATAGAATGAAGAAAAAAAATATTCACAAATGAGACTCCGTTCCGGGTGACGCCGGACGGAAAGAGCTCTCGCCGCGTCTGCGGACGCGTTCAGATAGCACTCTGGTTGATCCTGCCAGCAGTTATATGCTTGTCTCAAAGACTAAGCCATGCATGTCTCAGTGCAAGCCGTATTACGGCCAAACCGCGAATGGCTCAAAACACCAGACTTAGTTCCTTAGATCTTACACGGTTACTTGGATAACTGTGGTAATTCTAGAGCTAATACATGCAATCAGAGCTCTGACTTCGGAAAGAGTGCTTTTATTAGATCAAAACCAATCGGCCGCGGTTCGCCGCGCGCCGTTTCCACCGATGAATCTGAATAACTTTGCAGATCGCACGGTCTCGCACCGGCGACGTATCTTTCAAATGTCTGCCTTATCAACTTTCGATGGTAGTTTCTACGACTACCATGGTTGTCACGGGTAACGGGGGATTAGGGTTCGATTCCGGAGAGGGAGCCTGAGACACGGCTACCACATCCAAGGAAGGCAGCAGGCGCGCAAATTACCCACTCCCGGCACGGGGAGGTAGTGACGAAAAATAACGGTACGGGACTCTTATGAGGCCTCGTAATCGGAATGAGTACACTTTAAATATTTTAACGAGGAACAATTGGAGGGCAAGTCTGGTGCCAGCAGCCGCGGTAATTCCAGCTCCAATAGCATATTCTAGAATTGTTGCGGTTAAAAAGCTCGTAGTTGCATTTGTGTGCCGCACTGCCGGTCCATCGCTCACGCGGTGCGACTGGCAGGCTTGCGGGGCATATCGCCGGTGAGCGCGCCGGTAAAACGGCGTGCTCAACTGAAAATCCTGTCGCGGTGCTCTTCGCTGAGTGTCGAGATGGGCCGGCAATTTTACTTTGAACGAATTAGAGTGCTCAAAGCGGGCTATCGTTTGGATAAAGGTGCATGGAATAATGGAATATGATCATGGTTTTATTTTGTTGGTTTTAGAGACCAAGATAATGATTAATGGAAGCAACTGGGGGCATTCGTATTGCGACGTTAGAGGTGAAATTCTTGGATCGTCGCAAGACGGACCACTGCGAAAGCATTTGCCAAAGGTGTTTTCATCAATCAAGAACGAAAGTTAGAGGTTCGAAGGCGATTAGATACCGCCCTAGTTCTAACCATAAATGTTGCTGTCTAACGATCCGCCGACGTTAACTCTAATGGCTCGGCGGGCAGCTTACGGGAAACCAAAGATTTTGAGCTCCGGGGGGAGTATGGTTGCAAAACTGAAACTTAAAGGAATTGACGGAAGGGCACCACCAGGAGTGGAGCCTGCGGCTTAATTTGACTCAACACGGGAAAACTCACCAGGCCCGGACACCGGAAGGATTGACAGATTGATAGCTCTTTCATGATTCGGTGGGTGGTGGTGCATGGCCGTTCTTAGTTGGTGGAGTGATTTGTCAGGTTAATTCCGGTAACGAACGAGATTCTAGCCTGCTAAATAGGCGTTGCCATTTTGGAAGTCGGGATTTTTCCGACACTCACTGGCGGCGTATGGAAATTCTTCTTAGAGGGACCGGCGGCTTCGAGCCGCACGAGATTGAGCAATAACAGGTCTGTGATGCCCTTAGATGTCCTGGGCCGCACGCGCGCTACACTGAAGGAATCAACGTGTCCTCCCTGGCCTAGAGGCCCGGGCAACCCGTTGAATCTCCTTCGTGCTGGGGATTGGGGTTTGCAATTGTCCCCCATGAACGAGGAATTCCTAGTAAGCGCGAGTCATAAGCTCGCGTTGATTACGTCCCTGCCCTTTGTACACACCGCCCGTCGCTATTACCGATTGAATGATTTAGTGAGGTCTTCGGACCGACACGCGGCGGCCTCGCGGCCGACGGCGTTGTTGGAAAGTTGATCAAACTAGGTCATTTAGAGGAAGTAAAAGTCGTAACAAGGTTTCCGTAGGGGAACCTGCGGAAGGATCATTAACGAAATTTGAGCGTTTTCGCGAGAAGACGACTCGATCGATCCCGAACACGAAATGTGCGCGTGCTGTGTAAGTAAAAGCGCACGAAAAACGCACGCATCACACGGTGAAACGCGCGAGAAGCGTGTGGTGGCGAAGATCGTTTTCACGACGAAGCCGCGGTTTTGCGACGCGCGTCACTCCGCGCCGACGGGCCCGCTTCCTCCGCGAGGGGGAGCCAGGATAGCCTTCGGCCGGTGCGCGCGGGCGCCCGCACGAACGACTCTAACGACAAAAATACGTCGAGTCGACCGAAGACGGCCGGTCGTCGAGTTCCGTCGCATCGCGACGACCGACGGCCGCCTGCGTTGTCGCTCTTCTATCTGACGAATAGATATACATCTATACGACGAACGGCCGGACGCGCGCTCGCACCACGAGCGCTTCCCGGCCACCCCGAAATTTTTAATCATTTTCGAACGAGAGAACGATACGATGGCGTAATATAATAATAAAAAAAAATACGTATATAATATATGTATGTTGCGAAAAATATTACCCTGGACGGTGGATCACTCGGCTCGCGGGTCGATGAAGAACGCAGCTAACTGCGCGTCATAGTGTGAACTGCAGGACACATCCGAACATCGACATTTCGAACGCACATTGCGGTCCTCGGATAAACGTCCGGGACCACTCCTGTCTGAGGGCCGTGCGACGCCACAGCGCGACCACGCTGCGCTCGCGCCCGAGAGGTGCGCGAACGCGTCACTTTCGGTTTCGATCGGAGCCTTCGGGCTCCGGGCGTCCGAATAAATTTTCCGCGCGGCGGAGTCGTATGCGAGATTAGCATCGTCTCCGTCGTCGCGGC
>OX155962.1:3035808-3036942 GCA_944548615.1 Micropterix aruncella
CCTGGACGGTTGGACAGAATTTTTAAACTTTTTCCGCTGCGTGCCAAGCCTCGCCGACTGTGTCCGCGGCAGTCGCTCTCCCGACTGATCGTCGTCGCCGCGTGCTAATTCATATATGTGAGCGAGGCGGTCAATGCATTGACGGCCCGCGACCGAACGTATAGCACGTCGCCCGGCGCTGACTCGTCGGGGCCGTCGTTGAAATAGCTATAGCGCGCACGGTGTACGTAAACTGGGGGTGTATATCGCCGGTCAGTATATTTACGTAAACGATTCAATTGAACGTGTTTAATGCGTTGCATTTTCAAAATCCGCGCTAGTCGCAGACGAACGATTCGCGTTATGACTCTCGATATAATCGACGTTTCATCGCCGTACGGTGTGAGTTTCCTCCTCCTGTGAAAAATTGACGTTAGAAGGCGCGGTACGCCGGCCGCTGAGCCGCGCTAGCCGCAAGAAAGCCGAACGAGAATAAGAGAAGAAATGCGGGCGACGCGTTCGTTGAGCCGTCGCCCCGTCGAAAAGACGAATGAGAATGGAAGAAAAGTAATGAATATAGAATGAAGAAAAAAAATATTCACAAATGAGACTCCGTTCCGGGTGACGCCGGACGGAAAGAGCTCTCGCCGCGTCTGCGGACGCGTTCAGATAGCACTCTGGTTGATCCTGCCAGCAGTTATATGCTTGTCTCAAAGACTAAGCCATGCATGTCTCAGTGCAAGCCGTATTACGGCCAAACCGCGAATGGCTCAAAACACCAGACTTAGTTCCTTAGATCTTACACGGTTACTTGGATAACTGTGGTAATTCTAGAGCTAATACATGCAATCAGAGCTCTGACTTCGGAAAGAGTGCTTTTATTAGATCAAAACCAATCGGCCGCGGTTCGCCGCGCGCCGTTTCCACCGATGAATCTGAATAACTTTGCAGATCGCACGGTCTCGCACCGGCGACGTATCTTTCAAATGTCTGCCTTATCAACTTTCGATGGTAGTTTCTACGACTACCATGGTTGTCACGGGTAACGGGGGATTAGGGTTCGATTCCGGAGAGGGAGCCTGAGACACGGCTACCACATCCAAGGAAGGCAGCAGGCGCGCAAATTACCCACTCCCGGCACGGGGAGGTAGTGAC